>CAKAKQ010000031.1:0-21656 GCA_916700675.1 Helicolenus avius
GCTTGTCTGCTGCTTTGTTCTACTGTTCTCTTTGCAGCTGTGGTTGTTGTTGTTGTTGTTTTGATGCCCACCGTCGCCGCCGCCATCGTTGATTTGCTTCCTTTTGAACGGCAGTTCTATTTCTGGCTCGCTATTTGCTTGTTTCCATTTTCATCTGTTGTACTGTATATGTGTTTGAGTGGATTTATTTATGTGTGTCTTTTGTTTTGCATTTGACAAACAGCCACAGTTAAGGGATAGTAATTGAGTGTTTGATCATTAAAATTGCCAGTGGAGGTTGAATGGTTTTAATTTTTCAGGGATCATTTGGTTGTTTTTATGGCTTTAAAGTAAAGTATGTCAAGGTCAGGCAGTTAAATCATCATATTACAGACAATATGCTAATAAAGCTGCTATATGAACATGAGTAGCCAGTAAAAAGCAATGAATTGCATTATGGGATTGAATTTCTTTCTCTTACCAACAGCAATGAATATTATATTTTTGCTTCACATGCTGATTTCAACGTATTGACTTGTCAGTGTAACCTTGACATTTGCTAAGCTAAATGATTTCAAAACTTTTTTATTATATATATGTTTGTCTCATAGGCCTTGAACAGCATTTGGACTCATTTACTGAACTACTTGAAATGTCCAGTTGCCAAGCAACTACAGTTAAACATTTGTAAAGGAAACTTTTTCGCATAGATTTCACATGTTATAAAGTTACCCTCTGGACATGATCAGATCAGAACAGAAGGCAAAAGTAGCACAGTGTTGTATTATTTTCCTGTTGATGTCACAGAAAACATATCTTACTAGTAAGGCTGTACCGAATAGTTCAAAGCTTCGAAGCTTCATTCATAAAGTTGACGTGCAAATTATTATTATTAATAACTTACAGAAACATTGCTTGCAATAGTTTCTGTTATCTCAGTTCTCAGTCCAAAAGTTAAATAAGTTAAAATAGATATAATAATTTCCAAAATTCACAACATGTTTTTATCAAACACAATATTTTGCTTAAATCCATATTTGTTGGCGCTTAGCCTTTCAAAAACAACGTTTTCACTGAGATCAAAAAACTGTTTGCTCTCCAGCTTGCCGCACATATTAAAGGGGCGGTCTGGCAGAAATCTAACAGTTCCATAGATTACATTTAGCCTACATTAACACAATAACACAAAATCATATTTTGCCATTTTTTAGGGTGATGACATCATAAAATATGACAACAGACATTCAAAGCTTCATTCGAAAACTTCAATCAAAGCTTTGAATGTACGGTAAAAAAAAAAATGACATTCCGGTACAGCCCTACTTAATAGTGACCATTTATTAAGTTTCACACTCATCCAAATCATCTCTGTGTTGTAGCTGACCCAAAAGGATAGATGTTAATTTATCGTCTGTAATAATAAACTGTATCTGTCAGTTCCTTTTAATGTCATTTGAGTTTTAATGCAATATGAGAATAGCATTAAGATTACAACCTTACATTGTAGGACTTTAACACTCCTGCTTTTCAGTTTAAAATGTATGAATTGGAACATATGAATTGGTACTTAGTGGGTATGAGGTTGATGACAGGGCACTGATATCACCAAAAACATCACATATTATGGCATGCTGCCGCCAGATTCATGCAATAGAGAACGATTGATGTCCTATTTATTTTGTTGTTTAATTAAAAAAACACAATTGCATGTTAAGAAATTATAATAATTAATCCAGTGTCTTAAACTGAATGTTTAAAATTTAATTACACAATAACATTGTGGCATCCATAACCTGGCTTGTACTGTGAATGCACATTCTGCATACTCTATATGTGCTAATGTTCGTCCTCATCTCCCAACAGCAAACCCTGGAGAACAACCTGACCAACCTGGTGAAGAGGAACAGCGAACTGGAGAACCAAATGGCAAAGCTCATCCAGATCTGTCAACAGGTCGAGGTATGCAACATGTCTTAATGTTTGTGTCTTTAGTTACAGGAGGAAAGGTTCAAGTAGCCAACTGTCAATGTAACAGTAATAAAAACCATAATGACATTCTCAATTGAGCCTTATAGTTTTAGGGTAGTTGGAGGTCAGAAACAGGGTGGCAGCCACGAAGCTTGGATGGATATTTGCGCAAGACTAGAACCCGAGTTGATCAAATAAAAGTGGGTCTCTTGAAATCACAAGAGCTACCCTGGATTTGAAGTCTGTGTTGTCAGACTCACCATCCATAATGTAATCCGTCATCCAGTACTTTCAATGTGTCAAACTTCAAAAACCATCACAAAAAAAGCCCAAAGTTTCAGTTTTATGGTTGCTGACCCATGCAAGACAGAAGAGAGAAACCTTAAACACGCCCAAGCCTGTCACTGTTATTGATTGTATACAGTTTACTGCCTTTGCTTTTGGTGACTGCCCTGATGCTACGCTCCGCACACTTTGTCTCTGACTCTGGAACATTTCTGATTGAAGAAGCACAGTTGTAGAAATTGGACTTTAATTTCTTTCTTCCTTTATTTTTTGCTTTCCTTTTTTTTCTCTCAGTCCTACCGGATCACGGCTGTGTTTGTGCCAGCAACAAAATCAGCGCTCCATTCTTACAGTTTCCTTCGCTAGCTACTGATCAAATATTGATTCGTCTCAAGAATAAAAGTGAATTTCAGTTCCCTATCGTGGGTTCATTAAAGGTCAGCATTGAAGCACAGACAATTTATATTGAAGAGTTATTACTTGGAAGCCAAAGACGGGAGGAAATAATACCAAAGAAACAGAGCAGATATTAATAAAGACTTATATAATATATCTTTAAAATCTCTTTTATCTTGAATATATTATCCCTTAACAATCACTGAAACGTATTTGTGCAGGATGATATTATCTGTCATTTGATCCAGTGACTGACGCAATGCACTGCAGTGAAAATGAAAACAACAGATACCAGTCAGGCTCTGAGTGACCTCTTGTACTTTGCCGATGGAAACTCTCCAGACAATCTGACTCAAACCGTGACTCAAGAACAAAGGATGAGCTGGAGTCGCTCTCAGCAACCATCCACCTTCGAGCCGTTTAAACGGGCAGTTATGCAATTCAGACAACTTCAAATATTGGAATGACCACTTCACTGTTGGCAAAGCTAATACCAAACCGGCAATATTCCCTTATTTCAAACAGCTTAAAGGAATACTTCACCCACAAAATAACTGTTTGTATATCAGTTACTCACCCCTTTACCTTGAATTTATGAAGAAAACTTTGTTTTTCTCGCATGCCTCCTCGGTGCAGGTGTCCCCATCGGCAGAAATCTAGATACCACAATAAAAACACAAGTAAAAACAAAAAATCCCATATGCTTCAACATACACTCCTTTATTACCCTTTGCATACTGATTTTTGTTAGGACATAATTCATAATTCCCTCTCTATTATTTATTTTATATTGCTGTGAAAACAACATAATGTATACGACTGGATAAATGAGACTTGGATTATACTGCACAAGTTGTGTGAGAGTTTGTAAACAGATGTTTTGATATAGTTTTGCTGTTGTTAAACGCGGCCCCATTTACTTCAATTCATCAAGACCTTTCTCTCGTTTTTGGATTCTCCGTTCACTGTTGAGGCATGCGAGAAAAACAAAGTTTTCTTCCCAAATTCAAGGCAACACGGGGTGAGTAACTGATATACAAATTGTCATTTTGTGGGTGAAGTATTCCTTTAATGTGAGGCTTTTACTGTGTGCCTCTTCAAGGTCATTGCCTCAACTGTGTCTTGTTATACAGTGAGGTTTGGTTCTGCATGCATCTCACTGTGTTGAAGATGGTTTTTAGGATGAATTACTGTTACAACACTCAATAGTTTAAGTCCCGCTGGAGCCACTCAAAGGAAATGTATGTATGCTCTCACTTCAAAGCAAATAAGATTATCTGTCAAATGGCATATATATTTTCTCAGCTCACCCGCTTTGATTTAGTGACAACCTTGGAGGAGTTTTTGCTCTCTCAAGTCCTAGCATGAACCAATACCTGCCTGCAGAATATTATATCTCGGCCAGTCTTGTCACCGCTGACCTCGTCCATTTGGGCTTGTGCTGTGATTTAATGGAGACCCCATGTGACTCCAGCCAGAGAGTACTAATGCCACCGAGTGTCGTCTGCGCTGCATTGCTAACATGTGCATGCACAAACACACACACATTTTCTGTGTTAATGCACTCACTCTTAATAAACGCCATCATTCCTCTGTGAGAGTTGACGTTAATGGCCACAGAGGACAAATGCACTTTGGTGCTACCATCACTCTGCGTGCGGTTCATTTCTTATTAACCTGACTCCATTTTCTCAGAGTCACTCTGAGGTCCACGAACAACAACTCATGCGCCCAATCAAAATTAAATGATCGCTGCGTGATTCATTAAGTACAGACAAACTGTTCGTCAACAATGCACGGAGAGAAAAAAAAAAAGTCTTAATATTGTCTCTGTCTGCATACCAATGCTGTGCCACCGCCAACAACAACAGCAGAATCTCATCACTTATTCATCAAAAAGAAATGAGGAGCAATAGCATGGGGGGAAGAGGGAACATGCTCCATTGGCTTTTAAGCATATTATGAAAAGAAACTATACGTTTCCCCGCCTTGTTTGCACCATTCGGAACTATTCTCCTGTGTGATGTCAATGTCAAGTGGCCAGTTCAATTATTGACGTGAGGAATGAGGAGAAAGTTTCAGGTGAGTTCACATTACTGTGGAAAGGAGAGGGGGAAAGGAAGACACATGAGGAAAAGAAGATGGAAATGTTGGGAAAGTAGAGGAAGAAAGGGGAAATGAAAGGGGAAGAGAAAGTGCAGGGTTGAGAGGGCAAGAAGAGGAAAAGAGGACGCGAGTGTTAGCGTGACAACCGATGATCTCTTTGACCGAAACAGATACTAGGCACTGCGCGGAAGAAAACGCTCAGCAATAATGCAATAGAGCACAGACAGGGGAATTTAAAAAAGAGAGGTTTGGTGGAGTGAGAGGAGTGTGCGCACAAAGCAAGAACTCTCTGAAGGGCTTTGAGCGTGACCTGGTTTCCTCTCCTCCTTGTTTGCATCATATTGTATTGGTGCCGAAGATATGATCAAACGCAGTGTGAGTCAGCTTTCAGTGTGTCAGCGCACACAGCAGCGATGGAGCCCTGTTCTCCCGGGGTTTTCTTTGGGGAAGATATCTTCTCTTCAGTCTGAGGAAAGATGAATTGATGATATGTTTCTTTCTTGGGAGGCCTCTCTCCTTATTATTTGGTGTAGGATTGTTAAATCTGTCGCTGCGCTTAATGACATTCAGAATAATGTTCTGCGTTCTTGAAAGCATTGAGAATGATTCTTCAGCATTTGCTGTGATTGTTGTTGAGCTAAAACTCACTGTTATCCATTCAATGCCAGATAGCTGGCTGGATATTAATAGGCAGCAGAGAAGAGACACTCTTCACACGGCTGTTTGGCACTGAACATTTCCCCCAAAAAACACTTTGATATTGAATAGATGTTGATACAGTGGCAACTGAAACTAAATGTAGATCCAAAGTAAAAGCTGAGATGATATTCATAGTCATGCAAATATGTTCCATGTAGGGCCACAACTAAAGATTACTTTTATTCTCGATCAATCTGATTGATTATTTTCTTGATTAGTTGTTTAGTCTATAAAATGTCAGAAAACTGTGAAAAATGTTCCCAAAGCCCAAGAAGACATCCTCAAATGTAGGGCTGCACAATTAGTCGAATATTAATCGCGATCACAATTTGGGCTTCCCACAATTAAATGAACATGATCAACTGCCATACTGACATTTAAAATGCTCCGCTCATAGAAACCTCATAAATCAAGCGCTTCCTAAACTAACAGCTAGAGATACACCGTCAAACAGCGTCCAGTTGAAGCCTGTCGGTTTTCAGCAGTCTCATACATCCTCTCATATATTTTTTGCCGGTCACACACACATGTGCAGCCGCCACATGATGGTTTTACATCGGCACACAGCGGCACACTCAGTAACGCCTCACACACACAACATGTCGTCGGTGTGGAAGTTCTTCAGTGAGGGAAGAAGGCATAAACCTGCAATTTGTCACAACTGCAAGTCCAAAATAAGCCGTGGAGGAACAACCTTAAAAACATTTGGAACAACTTACTTAATTTATTGTCTTAATTCTAAAATGTGTTTTAAGCTGTTTTAATATGCCAAAATGTGTTAAAATCATTTGTTCAGGTGTAATATTTGGTGCCTCCTGCACTATTTTCTCCGTCATAACAATCAGCTAGCCTTTATTCATGTGCATGTGTTGCCTCATGTTCATTGCTTATATTTTCAAAAGTATGAGTTGCCACTTCATAAGCGGAACCCAGCTGTTTGGGAAGTTTTATATTGTGTCCCATGCCAGCTACCATTTAGTAGCAGCATAAGTTTTCCCCCCTCTTGTTCAAATGGACATTTCATTTAATTCCCAGGGAGTCTCCTATCCTTAAAGGCTTGTGCACTTGAGACTTGGAACTTTGTCAGTGTTGTGAAGTTCGTGATTTTGCGTTCCCTCTCCTCTGAATTCATCTGGCAGCTTGACAGCTGATCCAATTGTCTGTCTTTCCATCTTGCTCTGTCCCACTTTATCTCCCCCTTAGTCTCTACGTTTGTGGTTCAGCTAACCCTCCTGAAACACTGATTGTGTTGCGACGAGGCGTGTTTCTTGGCGGATTTTTAATGAGGTTATACTGCACTGTGATATACACAGTAGGGAACTCCTCATCCAGACACAACTAATGTGGAGTAAGCATTGTTTGAGGAAGCAGTCAGAGAAGCAGCCATTTTTTCCAACCCGGGGTATTGTGCTGCCAGCTCGGAGGAAACTGAATTAGCTCCCTGATAAGGTTGTAAGTGTGCGCGTATTAGGACTGATGGAAAAAGGAAAGAATCACATCAAACAGAAGCCCAGTGGGTTTTAATGCTCAGACATGTATGTCTACTGATTAAACATTGAGCTGTAAGTCATTAGCCAGACCCGTCTAGGTTTATGTACACTGAAGCTGATCCCACTGTGTGCAGAATATGAATGAGCCGCGTGGAGACGGCTGTAATGCTGCTTAATCCTTTGTATCAGGTCTCATCTCGCCTCTCTTTACCTTTCTACCGGAGCCTCAACGAGATCGAAGTGTCTGCTGGTGTTGTTTGTCTTTGCTATATTTCTAAAGCCATTTGCGGTTTCCACTTTCAGCCAAAGATGAGGACATCAATGCAGTGGGATAATGGCATATAATGAAATCACATGCTTGCCTTCTTAGAGTTGTTATTGTGTGTTCGGGCTTTTAACACATGGCGCACCATGTTTTCATTTGCAAATCTATATATTTGTCAGTTTTTGTGTAAAGTTTTTATGTCAATGTTCCTCCTTCCATCTGTCGAGTCCATTCATTTTAGCGAAAGGGCAGAAATGTTTTAATGGTCATGTGTAGAAGGTAACCCCCAAATTACAAAAACTTGCAAAAAACTTGCAAATTTAGCAAATTGCGGGTTACCTTCTAGATACAAACTGCTTTAAGTCACATGCTAATGTAAAAATGCTTAAGTTTAGTAGTTAGGCACATCATTTTTACCATGTTCACTATCTTAGGTCACATTTGACAATTAGCGCTAAACATGAAGTGAAGCTGATGGGAATGTCTTTAGTTTTGCAGCTAAACCAAAGTATTGGACAGATTGAAATCTGGACCGCTAGATAAAAAGTGAGAGGATCATCATTGTCTTTAGATTGCCTTGTCTGTACAAAATCTTGTGCCAATTTATCAAGTAGATGTTGAGATCTCTTACGGGATAAGTGAGAACTGTGACATGACCGTGGCAATAAAAGTCAGGGGATCACCAAAGTCATTAGGGCACCAAGGACGTGGGTACGAAATTTCATGGCAATCCATCTAAGAGTTGTTGAGATATTTCAGTCTGTAACAAAGTGGTGGACCGACTGACGGCGGATCAACGTAGCCATCAGCTAAAATGACTGAAATAGAATCAATTTACCGCTTCAACAAGACTGTCTAGGTTTAACTACAAACACATATATATCATCATCTATGATAATTAATCAGTGATTGTTACGTAAGTAAATCTGGTTAGCATAAAAGTTGACATAAACACTTTGTGGGTACTTAATATTCATTACCAGTGAAGCATTTCTAATTACATGTACCACCTCTTTCTGACACAACATCCATGATTTATATCTCACAGTTTCTTTTACTCTATACTCCATAAAGCCACTGTTCCCTGTTTTAAAGCCAGGTCTCATAAATCTCTGAGAACTATCCCCGAATCTGTGGACAGCATCAGAGATAAAGCTGTCAGACTGAATCCTTACATCTCTTTGAGAAGATCATGTCTGAGAGACAGAGGGGAAAGGGGGCGGGTGGCGGGGTAGACAGAATGGGGACCAGGGGTATGACAGAAAGAAGTGGGAAACAGTAACGTGAGATCGGAGGCAGGAGAAGCCCATTGGAGTGGAATGAGCACAGGATTGATCCAAGATGTGAAGGCTTTGGTGTCAGCGAGAGGTTAACAGCTGCTCCCAACCTGGACCAGTCCTCTATAAGCTTGAATGGGAGCCAATTTGGCTAGAGTAGGTCGTTTTGGGAGCCATACATTGTCCAATTTACTGTGCTTGTTGTCTACAATTGGAATCCCGGATGTCCACATCTGCGCTCTAGGGCAGGGCAATTTGTTTCCAATATTGATATATACCACACATGGCAAATGTCTTCAAAATCACATCAGAATAAATAACGTTCAGTGCATTAAAATGTGTTTTTACTGTAGTTTTTAATTGCAGTTTGCTTAGAATCATTAATTTACAATATTAAAGGGACTGTTTGTAACTTCTTACACATATAAATCCCCCGGGTTGGTGTCGTTGGTGTCATTCATGTCTATTTAGAACGTGCAAAACGCGAGCCCAACGCTGACTTTCGTTGACTTAATGGTCACAGGTGTCGCTGTTAATAAGCATTTGTGATTCTTACAAACAGTCCCTTTAACAATATAACAGTATTTTGAAAACACTACATGATAATGTCAATTCTGCTGAAAGTGAGTAACAGCTAAGCTTGAACCGTCTCCCAGCCCCAGCGTGACCGTAGATTGGACTGTGCCAGTTAATAAAATGATCTATGTTGGGGGAGCACTGGTGGCCGAGGGGGTTAAGGCGCCAACCATGAACCCTAATATCCCTGATTCACATCCAGCTGAGACCTTTGTTGTGTGTCATTCGCTCATTTCCTGTCATCTGTCTACTTTCAACTATCAAATAAAGCATAAAATGCCCCAAAATAATTCTTAAAACAATTATCATTGGTTGTATATCAGCGATCAAAGATATTACATATTCTTTATCTACCAGCGCATACACTGAATGAAATACTCAAATCCAAGGTTTTTATTCTTGGTTTACCACAAATGTATAATATGTGGTGTAGACATTTTGTGAATAATTTTATACAGCTGCCATAGTTGGTATGCATGAACACTTTGGGATCTCCACAAAATACATTTGTATGAGTTTGGACAATGCATGATAACACAACTTGAGTTTGTGAAGATTCACATAAAATAAACTGGGATTTGTTATGTCATGGTGGGCGGCGAGTAATTTAGCATTGTTTGCCAGGGTTTGCGATGTTATTATGGGGTGCAGCTGTGACAAATACACATAGCTTTATCGAGACTAAATGAGAATTGCAACATCATTAAAACTCACACACACACAACTCAGAAGTTCGTCTATCTGGAGTCAACAGATTTTCTCCAAATCACAAAATAGTGAGAGATTACAATGTCTAGAGGAAGAAGTGGTAGTTTCAAATCGGCATGAGAAACAAAAGTGAGTTACCAGTTATGTGCAGGGTTACAACTAGTGATTGCACACATCAAAAATATATCACGTATTGCTTTCATTAATTGCATTTCTTATTTGTAAAATGTAAAAAAATAATGGTCTAAACCCATCACATGTTGGTTTAGAGCTTAAATACCAATGTTCAGGAAGCATGTGGTATTTTAGCTCATAAATAATCCCTTAATAATCCTTTATTCAAAATTATATTTGATTTATTTCTCAATATGTTAATTGTTCTAACTGTAGTCGTACTATTTGAGTGTTATGGCAGGCCTGGAAGAATATAATAATAATAGTGTTTTCTGATTTCCTTCTTAACATGGATCCTCAACTCAGCCACGTAATCCATTGAGTCTGTCCTTTTTAGGTTTTGCTTTATTGAACTGCCTTATCAGCCCTTAGATCACTGTTGGACAAATTTAACACTGTGTGACATTCACTTCACCATCTAGAATAGTTTCCAAGACTATCCCACCTCAAAACTTGTGGAATATCTTTCCTTATTTGGCACTCAATGACATTTTAATGATATAACACAGAATCAACATTAATATTCAGCTGAGACAATAAGCCTATTTTAATTGATGGGGGGCGGTGAGGGACCTGGATAATAGAATGGTGACTGTCAGTCATTTGTTGCTGCATAGCTCATGTTAATTCAATTGAGCTTGTAAGTAATGCAGTATTTCCACAGTATAAAAATATGGGCGATAAATTTAATCTTGACATAATGTGGGAGCTGAACTCAACCTAATGATGTATGGGAGGATATGTGCTCAATGTAACCCTCCTGTAAAAGAACCAGAGGTGGAAGATGTGATGAAGGTTTGTAACGGATATTTCATTTAATGATTCTGCTGTCAGATCGTACTCTGTGGGCTTCATTGTGATCGCTAAAATGGTCTAGATGGGCTTATTTAATACTATTCAGTTGCTAATTATGTCTGCATCTCCTCATCTAATAAGAGTGTAATTATGGCTGCTGATGCTAAGACTTGGCTGCGATATTTGTTTTATTTTATCTTATTTTTTATGAGATAATGAGTGGATGGCGCTGAATGAGGTGCGCTCAAATGTCAGCTGCATTTCCGTTAAGATGAATGTGCAGCCGAGTGAGAATAGATGTTCATTAAAAGGATGTATTAATAAGATGTGACAGATCTGGTGTGCTAAATTTGTGTACAATAATCCCAACATCCAATGTGAAAACCAATTAGTTTGCGAAATATCATAATCATAAATATTATCAATCAATAAGATCCCTTTATTATACTTTATGGCATTTTAAAGAGGACCTATTGTGCTTTTTCCATTTCCTCTAGTGTCTTATATAGATTTTGTGCATGTAAAAGGTCTGCAAAGCCCAAAGTCCACGCCAAAGGGAGTTACTCTCCCCCACAGAAACTATGCTCTTGAACTGCCTGAAACACGGTGCTTGAAGTCCCGCCTTTTCTTCTGTGACATGGTGATGTCACCAAGCAACACATTTGCATAATACCGGCATAGTGGCTAGTTTGGCACACCTTCAAACAAAGATAGTAAGAGCAGAGCTGAAGCAGAGTCATAAAAGTTTGTTTTGGTTGATCAATCACAACACAGTGGGCCAGCTGACCAATCAGAGCAGACTGAGCTTTAAGGGAGGGGGGCGGGGCATAAGCTCAAACAGAGCGTTTCAGACAGAGGGTGAAAAGAGGTGCTGGTATGAAAAAAGTAAAGCGTTTTTGAACATTAAAGCATGTAAACATGTTCTAGTAGAAACCCAAAATACAAGTATGCACCTGAAAATAAGCCTAAAAGGTCCTTTTTAAATTAGCACACTGGTTGCAGCTTTTGTTCCTGCAGTCTATCTCAGACAGTGTTTTCACTGATTTTAAAAACCTTCTTGATAGCAGGAGCAGCTGGAAAGTCTCAATCTTGCTGTGGTTGTTCTCCACATACTCCAATAATAGACCCACACACAGTTATACTTATATGTGGAGTTGGCTCTGTGTTTTCAGTGCACCTGCAGAAGAGCCTGATGAATAGGGAGATGCGCAGTTTGTGACAGTGTTTGTGTAGCAAGGAGTGGATAATGAAGTCAGGAGGAGGAAGAGGAGGAGGAGGAAGAGGAGGAGGAGGAGGAGGAGATGGTTTTGAGTGAGGTGAAAGAGGAGGAGGGCGGAGATGAAGATTGTTGCCGTAACTCTAAGCTGCCATGTAGCTCAGTTGTAATTCATAGTGATCCTGGACGGCTGCATTTATCCTGCTTAAGTACTAACCTGCAGTCATAACATTGCTCATAGCAGAATTAATTGTGTGTTGAGTGTAAATAATGAGGTTTAAGTGGATCGGCGCTTTGTAATGAGCTTTGTCGAGTGATGAGTGGAACTTGGTTGTTGGGGTAAGTAGTTTGATGACAGAAAGTCACAACCCTGTCAAATTTAGGGCCGAGGAAAGGAGATGAATCTCTCTGTGGACGTATAGTTTCATCCTGTACTCAGTTTGAGAAACGGACTAAACTAAATTAAATGACCTTATCGGTAAAAAGTATAGAGACAAAATCCACAGGTGGTAAAAATATTTTATAATGATACAAGCAAAATTCGTTGGAGACAACCATTGAGAAATTGTAACTATAGAAGAGCGGCAATAAAACTGAAATCAACTCTTTTATTCGTAAGTTTTCAGAAAAGTTTTTTAATAACATTGGGACCTGTTCACTTTCTTCAGTCCAACAATTAGTTATGAAGAAGTGCCTCCAAATCCTAAATGAAAATACTTTCTTAGATCTTCTGCTTTAATTTTACAGAACTTTTCAGTGTAGTTGTGAGCCATTTAATCTTGTAAGGCCCACCCAAGTAGAAAAGCTGATAACAGAAGAACTGTAAGGCCAAAATGAATGTATGAGGCCTCATTTGAAAAGTGTCATTTTTGTAGTTTCTGAAACTGTGCATGTTTGATTGGCTTGAATGATTTGCTATTTGATCGGTGGACCCTTATGGATTAAAGGAATATAAAAATTGAGAAATGGACGCATATTCTGACTTTTTAACTGCTTCAAAGGTAACGTTAGGGAGTCACCACTTTTTTGTGTCTCTTCTTGTCCATCCCAGTGTTATGTTGAAGTCTGTTCCCCTCCTGTTAAAATGATAACGCCCCCCTCGGTAGTTAGGGTCAAAGATAAGGGTTGGTTCAGGTTTAGTTAAGGGGAAACACACATCAAACACAAACAGTACTCAACACAACACCTATAAATCTGAATGAACTTTGCTTTAGTGCTCATGTTTTCCGTAAAGTGAACTGAACGATTGAATTGTGGAGAATCAGAAAATCTAACTGATCTAACCATGTAAAACCTTTATATCTTCATTCGCCATGCTAGCTCAAGCGTGTCGCTGGTGAGCAGGTGGGCCATAGGTGTGTCTTTATTGTCACAATGATGTTTGATTTGAATGTGTCTTAAGGATTACCAAACTCAGTCAGAGCAGTGAAAGGGTCTCTCCTCACAATGTATTCTCTGGTGTATTACTGTATCAGGTTTACCAGCTCAGCAGTCCTCTTGCTACAGTCAGTGCACTGCAGAAAACACTCACCAGTGCTTTTGTGACAACAAACACTATAGAATCTAGTGAAGCAGTTTAAGCAGCTGTGTTGTTTGTGTATTTTGGTGGCCTTGAGGCCATCCTTGATGGTGAGCCTCTATCTGATGCGTTAGTGGAATTCCTCCTCTCCAGCGTGGCTTTCCTGGATACTTCTGAAGCTGCCAGTTTGAGTGAAAGCTCCCCACAGTCATCGTGCTGGGTTGTAGAGTATATTCTGAAGTAAGCCTGTGATTTCTCTGATGTTCTGCATTGGCTCCCGCAGACAAAATAATGATGACTCCTGTCACCACTGTGGCAAAGTGGCACTCAATGTGTGACTGGCAACTTTGTGGCAACTTCATGTTAGATGGTATGTCTTTATACCAGTGTACAACAACATATCGTATGTGGAAATCCTGATAAAGCACTCTTGAGGCAAACAAAGCAGTGATAAGGTTTCTCTCTGTGTGATGTGCGATGGCCAATCGTAACACGCATCATTCAGAGAAGCAATGTGGTTTCTCACTCACAAGTTTGTGTTTGCAGCCCTTTAGATTGGTCATCAGCCATCAGTTCCTGAATTGTTTTGGGTCAAATGTGTTTTGGTGTATAATTGTATTTACAACTGGCAAAACTGTTGGTAGCAGTTCAGTGCTCCAAATCAGCAAACACCCTTAGCGTCTGAGTAACACACACACACCCACACAAGTTTGAAGTTGCTGGCTGTTCATTTAGTGTTAGTCTGAGATGGTGAACTGACGATGAGTTGCCGTGGCAACTTTGGTCCTAAAATAATCACAGAATCTATTAAATCGGCGTGGTGGTGTAAGCAAAAATCTGTCAGTGAATTAATGAGTGTCTACACAGCGCTCTTTGCGGGAGCTTTTTTAATGAAGAGTTGAATATTCCAACAATCCTCAACGTATTTCTTGTTCATAATGAGTGAAATAAACATGTTTTAGAAAAAAAAAGGTGTAACTATGAATTTCATGCAGCATATTACGGGTTTTCTTGCATAATGAGATAGAGTTATGTACTAGAGGAGATGTTTTAAATCCAGAGTTTCACTCCAGCAAGGAACAGAACATTTTAGAGAATGATAAATGATCACCTTCAATGCCCACTAAATGGGTGACTGTGAAACAACCAGTTTATCTACTGTATGCATTCAAGGGATGCCTGAATCAGTGTATATGCTCCGTAATGTAACATGATTTCTTGTCTTTCCAGAGACAATTAAAGAGTTGTGAATCACTTATCTCAGGTGATTTCAACTTAGTTCTAATCCAGGAGCGCATCATCTTGTTAGAGGTAGCTTTTCCTTCTGTGCAGAATGCATAATGAAATGGAAAAACAAATGACATGCTCTGCATGTAATAATGATAAGAATCGTCATGGATGCCAATCCAGAAATCTTACAAAAACTAGCATATATTGTTTTAAAATGTAACCACGTGATTTTGTGTGTGTGTAAGCAAGACTCATGTTCACATGTGTACCTGTCTGTGTCTCCAGGTGAACACAGCCATGCATGAAGCCAAGCTGGTGGAGGAGTGTGATGAGCTCGTGGAGATTATCCGCCAGAGAAAACAGGTCATTGCTGTGAAGATCAAAGAATCCAAGGTAAAATATATTCCCAGGATGCCTTTATACTTTTTCAGTTTTTGGTTCAGGAGAGATTTTACTACAAGCATATTTAAATCTGGGCTGGAATTATGAAGATGGGTGATTTCAGTGAGTTGAAGCTACAATGACTGATTTTGGCCATTAAAGCTGCAGATGGTAACCTTGAGAAAATATGGCATTTGCAAGATTTCAACGCGCTTGAACGAAAACAACCAACCACAGCCGAGCCGGAGCCAAGCAGTCTCTGGGCAGCTGTCTATCAATGCTCGCGAAACTCAGTCAAACTTGGCTTCGTTGATCAAATATGAATCAAGATTCTAAATCTAACAGTGCACTACAAGATGTTTCTGAAAACATTTGAGAAATAGCCTTTGCAGTAACAGAATCTTGATTCATATTTGATCAGCGCTGCCTAGTTTGACCATTTGATCGGAGTTCACGAGCTTCGCGAGTAGTGATTGACAGCTCCTCAGCTCTGATTGGTTGTTTTCTTTTGACTCTGGGAAATCTTCCAAACGGCATTAGGACATTTGGGAGCACAGGAGGACACCTAGGAACATTTCTTTTTTTCAGATTACCTGTCTCATGTACTACTGTCAGGATATAGTGACCATTTCATGAAAAGCACTTTGGTGAGACTAAACTGTGTACATATATTCCTTGGAACTAAAACAGTGAGCTAATAGTGGCTAAATAGCTCCATATAGCTATAAAGATTAAGGATAACTCTCTGTATTGCAGTTAGGGCTGTCACAATATCATTGTTTCACTACACGATTATCATGGCAAAAAGAATTCATGATAATTTAAAGATAATAAATTCATCTCTAACTTCTTCTTCTAGTCTGCCTGACTCAGTGATCCTTCATCTGACTGACGTTTGTGAAAGCTACAATCTAAGGCCCCAACCATGGCGCTGAAATACTAGTAGCCTAACTGTGCTGTGTATTGATAAATCCGTGGCGCTGTCCGTGGTGCTGAAGTAGCCGATGGATTTCTAATTTCAACTTTTTCTCTGAGGCCCTGTCCACACGTATACAGATATTTTTTAAAAACAGATATTTTCGTCTATGTTTTGGCCTCTTGTCCACACGCAAACAGAGTTTGGGGTCACAAAAAGGGATATTTTTGAAAACATCTTCTGAGGTGCAGATTTTTTTAAAACCAAATTGGGGCACCCTGGTAGCTCACCTAGTAGAGCGGACGTCCCATATATCAAGGCTTAGTCCTTACCGCAGTGGCCTGAGGTTCAAATCCCACTTGCGGCCCTTTGCTGCATGTCACCCCACCTCTCTCTCTCTCCCCCTTTCACAAATATCACTGTCTCTGTCAAATGAAGGCAACAAAAAGCCCAAAATTTGAAAAAAAAATTCACATTGTTTTATTCATCGTACGTCACTGCAGACAGTCACGTCTCACTGCCATTTGAAGCAACCAAATTGCCAAATACATATTTAAGAAACTCTCCGTCCGCTGGTAGAGAAACTCTGGTTTTGTAACTTTTGTACAGGAGAATAAATATGAGAGCAGCAGCGCCGTGGACAGAATATATTCATCCAGGTCTTTCAGTGCTGGGTTTTTTTTCTAAAGGCTGCCACTGCAGTTGCCCGCTTGTTTACCCAAATACACATCACATGGCCGCTTTAGGAGAGATGGAAAAATAAGCGAGGGAAGAGAGAGCAGCAGCGGAGGCCTCTTCCACATGGAGGCAGCCAGCCTGAATGTGTGTGGAAAGAATCTGAGATGGCAGCATTGTGAACTTGCTGCAGGACTTACTGTACAGACATCTAAGTGTGTGTGTGTGTGTGTGTGTGTGTGTGTGTGTGTGTGTGTGTGTGTGTGTGGACACGTGCCCATGTGTATATGGGTGGTTTGTTGCCCTATGAGCGCCAAGGGTTTGAGGACAGAGGCAAACTCTAAATCTCACCCTCCCAGAGGTGAGGTTTTAAGTGCTTGTGGAAGATCCTCTGAGGCAGCAAAAGAGCTTTGTCGAGAGATGAAAGATTTCCGAACACTGAACACAAGGACTGAACTAGGTGTGTGTGTGTGTGTGTGTGGATGAGAGGGAGAAAGTGTGTCAGAGTGTGTCCGCAGTGATTGCAGACAAAGAGTAGGGCTTGTTCTCCTGAGAGTCTGGGTCGGTAAAAGGCTGTCTAGTAGAGGGTAGCGGAGTGAAATGCAGGAGACGGAGGAAAGAGGGAAGTACACATAAAACACCGCAGGAGCACTTGATTGATGTCAGCCGGCGATGTGTTCATATTTGAGGCTGTTTAAGGGTCAAGAAAGATGAATGAAATGCACCTTGAGTAATTCAAATAATCACAGGTGTGTTGAAATGGATGTTTGCCTGCGAGGACAAAAGAGAAGAGACCACTAGAGGTCACGTAAACGTAGGTTGTTTCAGCAAACAAAAAAAACATTGTTTTTCTGTTAAGAACAGCATCAGAAAGGGAAGCGTTCAGAGGTGACTCTGCAGCAGAATAACAGGATTATGCAGGCGTGATCATGGTGAGCAGCGCTGTGCAAGGTGCTCCCCTCCACTCTCTCTGAGGAGACTCAGCCGTCATGCCTAATCTCAAACAAAACACACACTATTCCCATGTTCTGGTGAGTGCAAGAGCGTCCTTATCATGTGACTCTGCTTGTCCTCCACCCTTCTCTGCTTCTCATTCTGAAAACTATTTTAACTCCATTAGGGCCTTGAGGATTAACAACTCAAATCTGTTTGGGGTTTGACTTGATTGCTAAAAGCAGCTGTTATTATTAAAGTCACTTTACCTTCAGTTTACAAGGTTATGGCTGGAAGATTAGATAACAACAGCATTTGTTTCAATAAGTAAAACCGTCTGTTTATATTTACCTAACAATGATCTCTTGTGGCTTGGCCAATTATGACTGTTGTGTCTCAAAAGGAATGGCAGAAGTGGCGTGACATTATGGCACCAGAAGCCTCTTCGGGTGGAGGTCGCTGTAGATGGTCGGGTGTACAAAGCATGTGACTTTGACTGCTGTCCACATTTAGCGTTCTGCTTATATTCAAGGTTGGTTTTATATTAACCATAATCAGAATCTTTCCTGAAAATGACTTTAAAAGACCATAATGAAATATATTTACTGTAATAAATCATAAAATGACCATGATATGACATCAGAAGGAAACGTGCCGAAAAAAATACAGGCTTTTCCGCTTTTACAGCCAGTATGTTCTCCTGAGGAGCGGACGGGCCACGGCTCCGATGTTTTGAATTTGGACTGCTGTTACCCATTTTAAATGCTAGCTGTCAGTGCTACATATTGTTCCTTTAAAGGACCAGTGTGTAACAATTAGGGGCTCTGTAGGCAGAAATGGAATATAATATTAATAAGTATGTTTTCTTTAGTGTCTAGTGTTTAGTGTTTCACCTGATGAATAATAATGTTTAGCTTAGAATCAGCCGTTTATATCTACATAAGGGAGCGGGTCCTCTTAACGGTGTTTCTACAGTAGCCCAGAAGGGACAAACCAAACACTATTAACTTTTTTTGCTTGGGCCGGAATCGATAACATTACTCTCTGCCGTCGCCACCACTCTCTCTCTATTGCTTCATCACTCACTTCCCACGTACACAAACACACACTCTACACACTGGCTCTACTCCAAATGGCTTTGGAGAGGGACATTCGCATTTTCAGTCCAAAATGGCGGCAGCGTTATCGCAGTGCCGTCCAGCGGTTATTGTCAAAAAAGCAGAGTTTTACGTCTTTGCTTCTATTCTCTTTGCCTGAGGTCTATCTGTAGTGCTAAGGCTCAAACTGATTAGTGTTCAGTTAGTGTGTTTTCATGTGTGTGTGTGTGTTGCCAACTTCAGTTATGTGTTGCATTTTGAATAGAAGTGTTTTCCCAATGATTGCAAGAGATTTCATTCTTGAACGTGTGTGTTTAATGTGAGAAAGAGTGTGTAGTGTTGTGTAAGACGTGTGTTTCAGAATAACGAACAAAGTGCAAACAGAATATGTGTTTGTACTTTTGTTGCCTTTGTGTAAGGCTTGGTTAAGCATTCACTTTTTGTATGTAAGCAATCGCAAAAAACTGTAAACTATGATTAGACTGTTTTATTTCAGCCTTAGATGAGAGCGTCTTTACACAAGGTGAAACGCTCACACACACACACACACAAAGACCCTGCCATATTGCCCATTATTCTGAGAGTGGGGGAGTAATCATCTCTAAAATTGTTTGCAGCACATGTTGCCAAATAATAACCCGTCCATTAAACCCATCTCGCCTCTCCTCTTTGCGCGGTCAACAACCTGCTCAAATGTCGTTTTCAGTGACAACAGATTATGGTGGACTTGGTGGAAGAGCAGCTAAGACATCAATTGAAAAATCCATTAAGTCGTCGGCTTACAGAGGCTTCTGAGCAGCACCAGCTTCCCCCAGCAGTAAGCGAGTGCACATTAGATACTGTTTTGATTATTTGAGAGCTTTTCATGACAAGGTCTTAACCGATTGCCACCCAGTGTGTTTTTTTTCTGGATTCTCATTTACATAATTCAAGCCCTTGGAGCAAAAAAAATGTGTTGCTGAAAATATAAACGACTAATCCTTTAAGGGCACTCATCATTTGATATGTTTCCTCATCTTTTTGGTTTTATTTTGGTGTTCAGAGATTCAAGTTGTTAGCTGTTACTGAAAGTATGCTTTTTTTCAGACAGTGAAGCAACTTAATTGTTTGCCATTTAAAAGTTCACCGAGGTTTCATTTAATCATCATCGCAGAGGGGTTCTCCATACTAAAGCTGGGATTCAATCGTACAGCTCACCTTTCATTGACGGTCTCGAGGCTCACAAGCAGCCTGTGTTATTTTCTGGGGAGCGTTTCATCAGACTAAATTCATTTGAGGTATCAGGATATGAGCCGTTATGAAGATAAATGGATTACTTTAGTTCAAATGAGCAAAGAATGGATTCCTTATGCTCAGTTGGAGATTATACCACAGTACATTACAAACCCTGTGTGTACGTTTGTGTATAAACAGTCTGAACTGACTGATTGACCTCCCTCTTGATGCACACAACAAGGTTGTTTGTAATGAACATGATTCGGTGCATCTACAGTTGTTTCTAGTCCATTTTGCAAATCTTTTTTTTAGTATTTTGCTCTTTAAAAGACCAACAGACACATTAATGCTCTGACTGTTATTGAGATAACAATGCACCATGCTATTCACCTCTGCTCTTCTATTATACAACATGTTCATTAGGTCAATGTGAGAATAAAGAGCCAATAGCCTCGCTTCAACTTTGACCCATAGGCAGGACTCTGTCCTCACGTCTGCATTCACTGTCTGTCACTGGGTTTCCCTGTCTATGTCTCTGCATTTACCTTCATCACTTTGTCTATGAGCCTGCTTCTACATGGAATCTAGACGTTTATTATTCAGGCTTTTCTCATACACCATTTGTAGATATACCTACGAAAGGTACCGTAATTCATATATATCCCACAAAATCAATATGTTTGTAATCCATGTAATCATGAACCAGGAAGTATGAAGAGCAACAAACACCGCGTAGGGACGAGGTCGGGGTGGATGGATCGGTCAAAAAACACCAGATTCTCACCCAGGAGACTGGTGTTCGTACCCCGTGTGAAACCAGAAGTCAACGTTGATTTATTTGTCACGTAACTTCCGTGCTTAAGTAACGCCACTTCCGGAGTTATATTAACCCAAACCACGGTCTTTTTTCCTAAACCTAACTAAGTAGTTTTTTTGCCTAAACCTAACCAAGTTTCCTGTGAAGATGGAAGTTTATTTTGAAAAGAACGTAGGCATGTAACAAGCAGAAATGACACATGTTGTTGGACATTCGTAGGAAAACACACAAAAAAAGAGGAAAAACTCTTCGTAACATATCATACAAACCGTTGAATGAAGATACGTTGTCAATATTGAGTGTATGGAAAAGGCAGATTTGTGAGAAGTTATTTTGGAGCATGGGTTCCATGTTTGACTAGACTGAGTGTAGAAAGATGTAATGCAGTTTATTTTTCCTCCTTTCATCAGTTCCAAACATACGCTGTGATAATGCCATGTGCTCACTGCCTCTACAAGTTAAATTAATTACACATAATTCAAAGATTCTTCTGGCAAGATAGTGTCAAACACATTCTATATCTATCCAAGATCCCCGCAGAGGGTTGGTGTTTGCTTTAGTGTCGTAATAAAACTATATCGATTAGATCTACAATATGGCAACTTGTTGGTAGCGTCTCAGGGGGTGCTACCAATGCTGACTTTATATCAGTATTTTAGAGCAATTTGGCAGCAAAGCTTCATTATATTTTCCGGAACATATTTTGTGGATTAGCGGCTGTCACAATGATGAATGCCTCATATCGAAAGACCAGTTACCAAAACAGCGATGTGTTCTTTCAGGAGTGTGTCGCAGCATACGTAGCAACACGGTTTGTATTTGTGTTTGTTACAGGTGATGAAACTACGCAAGCTGGCTCAGCAGATTGCAAACTGTCGCCAGTGTCTGGAGCGCTCCAGTGCCCTCATCACACAAGCCGAACAGAGCCTGAAGGAGAAC
>CAKAKQ010000032.1:0-20275 GCA_916700675.1 Helicolenus avius
ATTAAAGCAACACAATTATAAACGTGGGAGCAGACTTACCTGTTGGCAACATCCCATGACAGACCCATCATCTTGCCTATACGAGTATGAGTATAGTTATTTTTTATAAATTATTTAATGGAAAGAAAAGTTATTTAAAAAAAAAAAATAGATTATAGTGCATCTCCTCCTTTTCTGACCAGCAACAAGAAGACGGCCTTATCTCTTAAACAGTATAGGAGCTACTAATAACATGCATACTACTGTAACAATATGACTAATTTCTTCATCCATGCCTCTGTATCGGTTCTCTCAGTGTGATATTTTACATTCTGCAGGCTCTTCACAAACACAACAGATGAAAGAATCACGTCTCCATATGAAGCTAATTAAGGCCGCCTTGTTTTTCAAGCTACGAGACACAAGGAGCATGTTGTCAAGAAAACCCACCGTGCCTGCAGACAATTAAAACTTTCACAAGGTGTTGGCCTATGATTTACTATTTTACATATCAGCTTCTTTTTTAACTATATTAATTTGCTTTTTTTTATTCCATTGGCAAGCAACATGTTCTTGTTTAATACTGTATTACAAGGTGCAGTCATGCCCATATTTGATAAAACCTTTTTTCAAAATCAAACTGAAATTCAATATTTTTTGCTACAAAATCAAAAGTCCTTGTTGTTTGTTTTTGAATTGTAGATTTAATTTTTCAAACGTGATTTGAATCACAGTGTGACATACGAGTTTTGATTGTCAGTGCTGCATGGGATTTTTTTTCGTTGCAGTACTGTAAGTGGCCACTGGGACAAATACGCAGCAAGGCTGAGAAGTGGCGCCGTATTCAGCTTCCAGATAGCCCTTTTCTACAGAAATTAGTGCTTATATGGAAGTTTTTTAAACATGGGAGAAAAACGCTGAAATAGGCAATTGACTCCTTTCCCATTGTGAGTATGCCGATGCCGTTGAACTGGCCTTTCCGTTTTTTTTCCTGCTGTGTCACATTCGACGCTACGGATGTGGCTGCCAGCTCTGGAAGCAGGGTTAGTAGACAGTAGTCACAGTAGCGCTGACCTTAATGCTTTAAAGCTTCAAAGCTTCGACCTTTGCCATGGTTAATCCACCCCCAAATCAGTATTTAAATGCTTTGTTTTTTGTATGTAATAATAATGTATAAATCCCAAAAAAGCCCATTAAATAAGGAAAAATCCCACGACATTATTCGTATTCAACATTAATTATTATTAGTTATTCTCAGACGCATATCATCAAGTTTGTAGAGGTGCATGTGTGTACAGTAGTGCGGCAGCAGCGCTGTCCTGAAGCTTCGAATACTTCTTATTATTTCTTAGAATATTTCTCGCTGAAGCTTCAAAGCCCAAGAAATGTATTCGGGATAGCCCTATAAACAGTGAAAATGTTATGGTGGTTACTTCTTTTTTTTATATCTGTTACTTATTCAGTCTCTTTTTCAAACTCTCAAATCAGAGTTAGTGATTGTTGGAACAGTGGAAAGACTAACAATTATGGTTTTGATGAGTTTTATTTTGTTTGACTTTGAATGAAATGTGTCTTACGACGATCGGCGAGGTAAAATGACTGTTTGAGGAGAGGACATTAATTATATGTTTTTACATAAATAATATACAACAATTGTCCAAATCCCTGTTAATTTGATTTATTATATATTCACTTGCACACAGGTGTCATGTTTCCATCTGCTGATCAGAGGTGGAGTCTATAAATAGCCATGACTACTGCAGAGTTATTTGTCCCTGGTATGAATGCCAACTGCAACCTTTCCCACTGAAGACAAACGCCAGATGTTGGTGGGTGTTAGTGGGTTTTTTGTTCAGTGGGAAAGGGGCTTTACAGTAATACATCCATGGTCTCCTAGAGAGGCTGGCTCTCAAATGTCAGTCAAGCACTGTCATGAGAAATGCTCACCCAGACACCTGAAGATAGAGGCAGTTTCCACAAATATGTCTGTTTTGAAAAATGGAAAAATAAGCTCGATAGCTTATTATAGAAACAAAATGAGGGGAATTCAAATTTCAAGTTGACTTTACCAAAGGACTTAGCACAAATACTCGTTTTACAGCTTTTGATAATTGACAAAAAATGGATAAATATTTCTTTCAATTCATATTACCCGCCTCATAAACACATGCGACTTAATTTTTTTTTTTTTTCATTTAACCGTCATTGAGTGTAAACTGATTATCAGTGTGTGTTTCCACATCTACAAAGCCACACTTCTGGAGAGAACTGTGCACAATCACAGTTGCGCAGCTTAAGAAGATCACAAACGTAATGACAGACACACTCGACAAACAGCGTCTCTCTCTCCGCTCTCTCTTCCCCCACATCAAATGCCCACTAAGACTTTCAATAAAGTAATGACAGAGTGTTTGGATGTACTCGCCACGAAGACACTGCGTTGGGTTTTGAAGGCGGCGGTGCAGCCCCGTAGTTAGTTTGCCTGCAGCACTGTACTCGTCATTTTCATTTTGAGCCCAGCTGGTGAAGGATAACAGCTGCTTCTCATTACTGATGTTTAGTCTAAATGGTTTTCAGCAGTGGACACAGAATAGAGACCGTATAGCTACATCATCATGTTCGAGCACAGAAAACACTTAGACAGCAGACTTTGATATCTCTAGCCAACACATGCAGATGGGGTCTCGGGAGGGTTTACTCAAGGACTGCCTACTGTGCCAGTTACTCTGTCATCAGGACCAGATAGAGGAGGATAAGACAGGGGACAGGTGGTTTGGGATAATTAAATGTATTTCTTTTTGTTAATAAGGAAACGATGGAGGAGGTACAGTAGCTGCCTCCCATCTCGTCGGGTATCAGATGGGCAAAATCTTTCAGTTCAGGTGCAGTGTAGACCTTGAAAAAACGTACTAGAACTGGATTGTCATCTGTATTCCACCAGAGGGAGCTGCTCTGATTTCATCATTACAGGTAGAAACTTCATGAGAAAAGAGACATTCTTTATATTCAGCCCTTAGGAGTTTTTTTGGCTGCTGCTCTATTGAAGCATATCGGTAAGGAGGTCATAAAGCTGAGGTGTTAATGCTAATGATGCGTGCTTATAGGCAAATTCTATTTACATGTAAAGATGTTTTTTTTCATGGAATTACTGTGAAATCAAAGATAACTAATGAACCTTTTCCACGGGAAAATGAAAATAATGAGCCTCTCCTTCCATGATATTGCCTTTTTTTGCTATTTTCTACCTTGTCTTCCTCATTTTGGCTCTCTGTCAGAAGTGAGAAGACGGTAAGACTCGGGCCTTCTTTGTGGCATCTTTACCGGCTTCTTCTGAGCTGCAGCTTGTACATTTTATCCTCAGAAAGGTGTCAAATACCATAAACAGATCACTTAGCTGGGAAACACAAGCCAGAGGATTCAGCGAAAATCAGGAAAGAAGAGACCACTTGAAGAAGAGATAGAAAACATAAGAAAGGAATAGGTGCAGTTGGCGGTGCTTAACCAGGGCGATATTTCATCATCAAATGATCTGACGTGATTCTTTATTTTTCCTGATATCTCCGTTCTGCTCGGCATGTTTTCACAAAAGGGGCTGCTTTGGGGAGAAGTGTCCATGTTTATTGATGGCTCGCTCCGGAATTGAACTAGAATTTAATTAAGTAAAGTAGCAAATGAAAGGAGACAGATGAGAGGCAGAGAGAAATCCCATTGTTCCACCTCAACCTGTCTCAGGCTGAGATCAATTATCAAGCGACAGACTAGTTTAATCCGTGTTCACTGGGAAGCAACAAGCAAACTGGGGATAAATATTCATTTGTCAATACAGATAGATGCTGATTAACAGAGCAGTAACAAACAGTAAAGCTAATTTGAATTCTAATTTAAACAAGAAATAATGGGCCTTCCATGTGGCTTATTTGTACCAGAGGAAAAAAAAATAATTCAATTATATCACAACCTGTTGATACGCAGGCCTTTTTATATTTATTTTTTTAATTTCTCATTTAATATATTTATGAAAAAGAGAAATAAAGAAGTTACGAAAAGAAACACACCACATAGCAGTACTGCAACATCCCTTACTATATTGGGCAGGCTGTACCATTGGGTTGACTGGCGTGAAGAAAAACACACACCATTCTCTTTATATTGATCGTATTTATTACTAGATCTTAAAGCTTAGATCTTTTTCTTCTTAGAAACCAAACGATTACATGACAAAGATGACCTGACAACCAGCAGCCAGGACTGCTGATTCACACACATTTTGATGTGACCACATTGAATTTATAATGTAAGCATGTCATGTGTGCGCACTGTTTGAAGCTAAGCCATCTTATCTATGTGCAAATCTCAGCTGCTATTGGCATTCAGGGAGCCTTTTATATAAAGCCAGACAATGTATGTGCTTTTTGCATATAAGGCAGAAAACAAGTCATAGGGTAACGTCATGCTCTATAGCTGTCAGGGTTGGAATAACAAGGGCAGCAGCAATTAAATGACTGTTTTCTAAGCGCCGTCTCCCTTAGTTACCTGCCAAGCTGTCCACGCTGAATTAAAACATTTTTTTTTTTAATTAAAATGTTGAGAATAAACATGAACTTTTGAGAATAAATCAAACTCAACTTTATTCTCGAGATGCAAAATAAAAAAACTGTTTCTCCTCTCATTTTCTTCCCCTTTTGCCTGGTACACCAGAATTTTTTAACCAACCAACTAACTTTAATGAATTGACATTGTGATTAAAATAAAAGCAGTGGAAAAACAAACATAAGAGTGGTTTCACGTCAAATGAGGTTCCTGACCTCATTAATGTAAAGCAACTCAGAATTGATCCCAAATATTCCCCCTGGTACAAATGATCTCTGCTGAGATGGACATGGTATCTAATGGTCCATGCGATGCTTGACCTCTGCACCACCTTTGGCATGGTAAATAATGAACTGAGGAATTGCCTTGGCATCTGTGGGACAGCCCCGCACAGGTTATCTGTCAGTATGTTTTTGGTTTTTATTGGTGATCGTGTTACTTCTGCTTAATTTAGTATGTGCGGCGAGCCATTAGCTTACTTTCAGCGCTATGGAAATACTGCAGTATCCATCGCTGCCTCCCAAATCTCCTTGAGCTAAATGCAGAGAGACACTGAAGTCCTTGTCACTGGCTCTCATGTCGTTTCATCTCAACTATCTATCTAACTATCTCTCTAGCTCTCTTAACCCTACAGAGTGCATCAAGTCTTAATCAGAGAAGTTATGTTTGCACTTATACTGTAGTGAAATAACAGAATCCCATCATTTTTAATAGATAAGGAGCAATGTAAAGACCATAACATCACTTTTATCAACGTTAAAATACTCACTGGTCTTCATGATTGCCATGCTCAGACATAAAAGCAAAACATAGAGAAGGAAAAAGTTGATGAAAGATTAATAAAATACCTCAAAGTACTTTGTCTTCATAATAAACCCACAATATAAAGAACCACGCTTCTATGTTTTCAGCTGATGCCACAGAAAGTCCTTGATGGATGTCACCAAACACTGCTATATTCTCTTTTTGTCTGCACCAAGAAGTTCTTTTCAGTTGAGGAAGCTGTCTAAACTTGTGACAAGAAACGGAGCAGTGTTGTCAAAGTCTGCGTTTTCCAAACAGTTCAGTGGATACGAACATTTTTACAGGAGAGCATGACAGTGATTACATGTTTTGAAATGCCTTCGGGGGGTTTTTGGGGATGTTGATGGCACTGAAGCTCTGTTGATATTTTCGTAGTGTGCCAGTCTTACTGCTTGTCACTGCTGTTTCTATTAATCTCGCTAGAACTCAGTTTATGAAAGGTCCTGCCATCTCTAATTAGATGTTGTCAGCGTGTCAAAAACCAAAGCCAGTATAATATTATGATATTTCGAAAAAAAAAGGGCATTGCAGAGCAGCAGAGTTTTTACATGTTCCAACTTACTCGCACTTGTTTTCACAGTATCAGACTTACTAGAATTCACACATTCATATAGTCCTAAGTTGTATAATTAATCACAACTACAGTAAGTCTGCCCCGATTTAATGTTTGATGCGGTCCAGAGTTTTTTTTTTTTAATAATTGAAAGGCTTAATTGAATTTGTATTGTATTAACATAGCTGAAGGAGTTAATCAGAGTTGCATGAGCCTGCTGGATACAACAAATTAAAAGTAATTAGGAGGCCTTGAATGCTTGATTGTAAAGTAATTCTACTGTGTTTTTTCTGACACACAGATAGAGAGAGAGATTATTTGAAAGCCATCTTTTAAAACATCAATTCAATGCAATCAATTGAGTTAATTTGCATAGTAGGTTACAAAACACTAATAAAGAGACAAAGACACTGCTGCTGCAGCCGTCTGGTGTATGTGATGGGGGTGATTTTATCTTTTTTTTTGTGCGTATTTGAGTGAAATTGAGGCATTTTCTGTCCTGTTTGTCAATAGCGTGGCACAAGCAGTAAACTCAAACACACAAACACAAGCACATCATAGATTTCAATACTCCGGAAGCTGTCATAAGTCTGCACAGAAGGTTAAACTTTTCTAATTGATGTCCTGAGCTTCCTTAATCACTGCTTGTGTGAGAGAGCAGAGACCTGGGAAAGAGTGCGACAGAGAGAAAGAGAGGGAGACGGAGAGAGGGAGGGAGATTAGAGTGTCTTGACAAGGAAAGCCTTTCAAGTTTGTAGGTTTGAAGTGCTAATGACATGCAAATGTGTGTAAATGAGCGTGCACCCACCCCTCTACAACTCTCGGCGAATACTTGAAGCTGAGTGAAATTCTGGGGCGGTGTTTGTGTATAAATACTAGTGAAAGTTTGGTGGATT
Source organism: Helicolenus avius (assembly GCA_916700675.1). Taxonomy (NCBI): domain Eukaryota; kingdom Metazoa; phylum Chordata; class Actinopteri; order Perciformes; family Sebastidae; genus Helicolenus; species Helicolenus avius. The sequence continues at coordinate 6,823 of CAKAKQ010000032.1, forward strand.
GTTTTCAACTAGCCATAGTCCAAATCAGTGGGAACTGGATGAACAATGTTTTATATTTATTCATCTTTAGGCCATTTGTCAACAAATGGGTCTCACTTTATAGATTAATATTGGATTAGCAAAATGGTTTTGTGTCCAACATGCCATCAGTGTGCAGTATGGAAGAGGAAAAAATGGATGCATTAATACATTTATGAAATTAATAGTAGGGATGCAACGGGCCGACTTGTTCAGTCTCGATACAGATACCTAGGCTTTTGGTATCGGCCGATACCGATTACCGATCCGATACCAGTGTTTAATTAATAATCTGTATGACTCACTCTGTGGAAGTTACTGGGATCATTCTTTTATGTGTAAGGCAACATCAGGCTTGACTCATAACTTGGTAAAACAAAATATAAAAAATAAATACATAGATAACATGACATAAATTGAGTGAATTGTTATTTATTATTAAAATAATAAATTGTAACTTGGCAAAAAAATCTTCAAAATTAACAGGAGTTAAAATTCAGGTGTAAACCATTTAAATGCAGCAACAAATTGATCAAAACGTAAACAGGAATTAAAATCCCAGTATGTAATGTATTTAGTATATAAACATAGAATTTTATTTAATAGATCGGCCCCATTGTCACCGATACCCGATGCGGCTATTTGGGTTTGATTCGGCCCGATATCCGATCCGGAATCGGTGCTTTAATAGTAATTTGTTGATTTAAAGTTGAATTGAGTTATGCTGATAATCTGGCTATATATGAGGTTTGAGGTGAGGGCTTGAGCTTGTTGAGGCTGAACTTAATTACACAGAACACCAACTGTATAATGCAACTAAACTTTCAAAAGAGAGCCGTTTTACTACATGTGACGACAAAAAAGGGATGAATGAACCGATCAATGATCCAATTACCTTAGCTGACACAAGGATCCATAGGCGGTGCGGAGAAAGATGGCATACTAATCCTTTTTGCAGCAGTTAACAACTTTAATAAAAGTTTTCTTGTAAAACAAAACAATAAGCAAATGTTTGGTAAAAATGAGGGATAATATGAGTTATGGTTTCCACATAGAAAGAGCTGGAGCACAGAGAGAGTGCAGAACGACAGAGAGAGTGCAGAACGTCATGGTAGATTGAGAACAGCAGTTGATTTCCCACGAGAAAACTTTTAAAATCCTTAGACATTTTCAAAATGGCTCAAAGCACAAAAGTCTCACATTTTTTTGTCCCACTCCTTTTATAGACGATTAGGAAAAGCAGTATCACGCACACAACGATGTAGCCGAGATGATCCTCCTGACTCCCGACAAGTCACTTACGTCAAGGCCTCTAATCTCGCAGCATGCTGTGTGATTTATATGCATTAATATGCATATTGATGCATAATATGCAGAGATAAAAAGGAAAAACCTACAGAACAGAATTTGCCGTGGCAGGTGAGAAACATTGATCCCCTTTAAAGGACTCGTGCAGTCGCTGAAACGTAACGGTTGCCATATTATCAGGATGGCTCAGAACAGTGCACAAGTCAATTAGAGTGATTAAGATGGATGGATAAATCTGTAAAGCTTTCACACTACCAGATAATCTGTCCTAACCGTCACTCCCAACCCAAGCCTCTAATGGGGATTTTCCATTTGATTGTTGGGGTGGATAAATCTGGTGAAAGTGGCTCAATAAGGGTCCGGGGTAGACTCAATCAGAACTAGTTTGTACGCTGTATCATTTCAGCGCATTCTCATAGTGTTGTTCACATGAAAAGTGACAGGAAATAGTTGTGTAAACAGAGTTAGTGAGAGGAGATCAAACTCTCCTTTCTCACCTCTTCACACCGGGCCAATCACGGCGTGAAGCGGTTGGGAATGTCGGATCGGTGGTTTCGGAAAGTTACAGATTATCACAGTTACAGTTATCAAGTGTTCCCCCTGCTTTTACCACTGGGACATCAATGTGATAACGCACCGGCAATCCCATCAAATGAAACAAGTGACATCTGTACGGTCTTCCCTCTCTAATCCGACGTCGGAAAATGTGTGAGGGGGTTTCCGAAGCTATTCTACCGTCAAGACAAACACTCCTGATAGACTATACAGGCCCCTTAAAGCTTTGGTGAGTGCCCAGCTGTAGTTAACAATTAGATGTCAGTGTAACATTACCTCTACAACGGAGAAGTCAATGTCAGACTGGGGAGACAAAAGCAGCCCTTGCAGGGTGGAGTGCCTTGGCAGCAACAAGGACGAGACGATAAGTAGAGTGAGCTGCCTTGAAGCTTAGCAGGTTGCAATCTTAAAAGCTAGTCTGTGAAATAAATTAAAACATGTGTTTCTTCAACTAACTAACATTTCTGCTTTGTACTAATTCAGTCAACATGAATTTCTGTATTTAATTCTTTGAAAGCAAGAGGATAGTTTTTATGATTCTTGTTGCTGTGTCCAAATAATAAGATCGACATTAAAAAACAAAAAATGCCAGCACCAGAGCCTTGGTATACTATCTACCTGTAAACACCCGAGCATTTTAATCTACATGATGAATACATGTCAAGTATTCACTGGCATTAAGCTCTTGAAAAGTTATCTGCCTCCTTTAACTTGCTCAACCCCTTGACTTTCTTCACTTTGGCTCTCTGCCATTTCAAGCTACGCAAGTAGCATACCATCAGGTCGTACAAGAAGCAGTTTGTGTTATAGGGTATGCTATACACAGAATATGCGGGGGTGTTGATGAGAACCACTGGGAGTCGGTGAAAACAATGAACTTGAAACTTCAAGTCTGCAAAAAGCTACAGAATCTGAGTTTGGGTACTACTAACAACCTTTGACTTTATGTTAATATCAAATGTATTATAGAGCTTTAATAGATAAATACAACTTAAATAGCTTGCCCATGTTAGTATTAATAGAAAAAATATGGTTGATATTGAGAGTCTATTTAACATTTAAACTTTTTATGAATTAGAAGTCGTATCAAATGCCTGGAAGAATCATTTTCACGGACAATCTGCATCTCCTACCTGCAGCAAGCTGAACTTATTTATTATTGTTTCAAACAAAAATTCTAAATGTCACCACATGCTGGTACTTTACGTTGCCTTTTTTTCCATTTCTGCTGAAATGAAAAATCAACAACAAAGATGATCACTGCCACTACTGGACTATTCAAAATGCCTCTTGGACATCTCTGGAAAACAATGTTTTTCCAAATGCAAAAAAGACACCAATACACCTGTTTTATAACTTGTCTTTCTGCAAGAAGGAAGGCCTTATGTGAGCTAATAGCAGTTCAATAATGGTGTTTGTCCATCGCAAAGGTCAGTGTCTGAATTAAAGTGGTCTCCTTGAATTATGTCCAATTGAGAAGATTTTTGATGCTTGTTAAAACCTTTGGACACGTTAGAATAAAAATACTCTCCTTTGACAAGGTTAATGGTATAAACAGATTTTCCAAAATCCAATATGAAACATGAAAGCTTGTTTCTTTCACTGGACCGGACAGGCACTGAGCCACTAATTGCCATGGGAATACAAATTCTAATTCAACAACAAAAATGAGAGACAGCAGCAAGATGACAATAATACTGTTGTTATGTTGCTGGTCTTTGGCTTGTGTTGGGGTGCTGAGCAGACAGCTCCTGTAAAGTGCACTGTACATGCATCTTGTAATCTGCCGCAAAGCTATAATACCGTTTCCATTGCTTTAGTACTGTGACTGTAATTGAAGTGTTTTAAAGGGCCAGAGTTTTCTAATCTCTCGCTGTGCTGACGATGATTTTGCCACTGCCAGCCTATAGTAAAACAACTTTATTTGACATGGTAACATATAATTCTTAGCCAATCAATTACACATTTGATTTTATTCCATTTCAATCAGGAATTTTGCAAATTAAGATATGAAAATGATCTCCCAGTACTTTCTAGACACATTTCCCAAAAACTTACCAGAAGAAAAACTTTATTTAAATAAAATAATAATATTCTAAATAGTTCTTCTTTCCTAAATTTTTTGTTTGGGATTGCCAAAGTTTTCCAACCACTATTAAAAAAAAGCTCATCAGCAACACTGAAGCCTGAGAAATGACAGACCAATTTGCTATCTTGAACCCACTTACTTGCTCTGTATCTATCACCTCCGTGAATCTGCCTCCGACTGCAGTGTACAGTAGCACTGAGACAGCTCTAATGAAAGTAACAAATGGCCTGCTATTTTGACCAGGGCTCTGCATTAGTCCTTGTTTTCTCTGACTCAAGTGTATAGCCTTTGATGCTGTTGGTCTTTGTATCCTTTGGCTTGTTGGTATCTCTTCTCCTGTTCTCAGCTGGTTTTGCTAATACCTGACCTAATAAATCATTTTTATACATGGGCTTGAAAAAATCTTTTCTGTTCTGTTATGCAAGAACTGTACTCTTTTTCTCTCTGTAATGAAGATGGTATACAACATATTAAACCAGAGAAGGCAATTTCTGAAGGATGCAGACCTTTAAAGAAGGCTTTATGTGTAGCATACTGTACTTTGTGCTAAAAAACAGAAAATATCCCCGCTTGTATTGTACAGAACGACTGAAGTCCCCTCATTGTTTGAACAAAATGACACTGGTCCCCTGTTAAATGGTATGGAGCGACACTCACACTCCTGCACGGATGTATACATTAGGGGCAGTAAAAGCCATTTTCGTCGTCAGTAGTAATGTGACAAAATTGAACAGAAAAGAATTACGTAGCCTTCTTTTGTAAATGTGCTGATGGAACGTGCAGTATGTCTGTCTAATGATGCAGCATTGAAACAATGGAGCTGAGAGTTTGCATAAAGTGGGAAGGCGCACTACAAATGTTGCATTATTATCTCCACTATTAAAGAGAAAGCAAAAAATAAACTGTCTTTAAAGGGCTTTAAAATCTTCTGAAAAGATCCTTTCATGCTGCTCTTTCTGAGATGGGCTGCAGGTAACTCCATTATTAGAATGTCAGTGCCTATTTCATTTATACTGTACATGTGGAGTAAACATTTCTGACACATTTACGGGATCTGTGATTCATATCAAAATAGAATAGTCATTCTCGTCAAGATAGATTCCAGCAATGCAAGATTTTGTCCACTTAATGTGTATTGTCTGCCGCGTTTCTATTATGCACAGTTTAGATTTGACTAGAAGGTCCCATCTTGTACTCTTAAAGGTCCCATATTATTAAAAAAGTGAGATTTTCATGTTTCTTTATTATAAACTCTGCATTTGAAACAAGCTCTCAGGATTTTTCCCCATTTGTGATGTCACAAATATACAATATTTGGGCCCTTGACACAATTTTAAACGTAAACATTCTAAATGTGTCCCAGTTTATTTCTGGTTGCAGTGTATGTGAACGTCATCAGCTGACAGGAAGTACACATGGACCCAAGCTGTTGCCTAGCAACGTAATTCTGTTGCAATTCCGTCAAAATGCGCTAAAATGGAGCATTTCAGGCAGAGGGTAAATACAGGCATATTCAGGCTGACAGCATGAGGAAAATAAATGTTTTATTGAACATTACAGCATGTAAACATGTTCTAGTAGAAACACAAAATATAAGTATGAACCTGAAAATGAGCATGATATGGGAGCTTTAAGACTGAATAATAGCAATAACCTCTTAATTGAGCTCAACATTTTGATGTTTGAATGAAGTTTCTACATTGATAAATGTGGAAGGATTTGAATGACAAAACAGGCGGTGGAATAATAATAACAAAGATTTAGAGCATTCACACCCAAAAACAGTTACCCCAATATGGATAGTTTGCCAACTGCACCCACTTTTTATTATCCCAAAAAGTCTGTTTACATCTTATATTATGTCTGGGTTACTTATTCTATCTTTACCAAGTGAGAAAAGGCCTCCTCAACTCCACACACACACACACACACACACACAGCCATCCACAAATAAGCAGCCCTAATATCCACATAAACTAGAAAACACAGACATAATCCAGTCTCTTTTAGTCTCTCTTCACTGACTTTCTGCAAATGCACATATTGATTATGGACTTGCAGGATTACTCATGCCTGCATTCGAAATAAACAGCTTGGGAACAAAAAAGCTTTGACAATGGGAACCCCACTACGTGGACAAGCTTCCCACCATTGTTAAGTAACCAGACGATGTCTCAGTATTTAAGTCCAGACTCCATTAATTCAGCACAGCATACAACCCACCTTAACTCCCACCTTGTCAGCCAGTCTCTTTTATGTACTGCCATGCAGTGTATTTTTCACTTCCCTCTACAGATGGTCCCGGTTTTCCACAGTGCAGTGCACAGTTTCCATGGTTATGTGCACAGACACTTGCTCTGGCCCCATTTGTTCGAGCTTGTCATACATTCGTTACATCTCCTTTTTTCATGCACATGTGACCGTCATGTTTGTTACTTGTTGTTTTGTGTTGAATTCACGCTTACGAGTTTTACGAAATAAGGAATAAATAACTGTCTGCTCTCTGACATCAGATTAGACACGTGTAGTTTAGCATCTGATAAAGGTGAACCAAAGTGTTAACAATACAGTCAACATCTATGTCTTAAAATACAGTGATGAGACGGATGAGAAATAACTGCAAGTGACTTCTAACAGCACCTCAAGCAAATCTAAATTACAAGGAAGAACAGTTAAATTGGATAAAAACGTGATTGGCAATATAAACGACATTCAAGTGGTACTGAAATTATAGGTAGAGAGTGTGGTAAAGAGCATGGATGTCAATATAAACGACATTCAAGTGGTACTGAAATTATAGGTAGAGAGTGTGGTAAAGAGCATGGATGTTACTACATCACTATATTGTTTGCCATTGCTTGTTTTTCCACCATGCAACTGAATGCTGGGTGGGGGAAAAGTTAGGACCATTTTGAAAGGCCCTATATGATGACTAAAGTAATATTTTTATGATTATCAAATTTATCACACACAAGGAGAAGGGACTCTGTCAGAGCGGGAAATATATATCACCAACAAAGAAGGCGTTGAAGACATTAAACTGACAGCAGTTATGCCTCTTATGAAAGCATAGTCTGTTTGAGCGGAGATGAGGCAGGGCGGATAGGGAAGAGGGAAACAAGTATAAAGTGGAAAATCAGATAATGCTGTTTATCACAAGGTGGGATGACTTTACAGTCCATTTTAAGCTGTGCAGTGCTTCTCGTAGGCTAGAAAGCTATAGCAAATATTGACAAGGTGTTTTTTTTTCTAATTGATTTTGGATGTTTGGAGGATTTTCACAAAGCCGGAACTATCAGTTGTACATGACAAGTGCTAAGCAGCATGTCAGGGAGGTGATACGGTGTAACATAACTGCTTGGAAACCTTATTTTCCTCTTGGATAAAACGATTCTAACGAGTAATCAGACTCTCAATTTAACAACTTTATGAAAAATGTATTTGTGAAAATATGCATTTTTTTTGCTCACTTCATTTCATCAGATAGTAAACCGGTGAAAGTGGGAATCCTTTCAGATAGGGATGCACATATACCATTTTTTTCAGACCAAGTACAAGTACTTACATTTGGGTACGTGTTGATACCGATTACCGATATCAGTACAGCAGCTGGGCGGCTTGTTGGGCACTTCAACCACAGCACCTCTGTATGAAAGGCACTTATCCTGTCGGTTACCGTCACGTTACCATAAACTGGTATCAAGTGCGGTTGTATCTAGAGGGTCTAAGAAAATATCAATACAAATGAGTATTAGTATTTTAGTTTTAAGCTAGAGTGAAGCTGCTGGCATCATATGACACTAAAAAAAAACCTAAGGAATCCATTAGTACCAACCATAACATACTAGCTTGTCGTGAAGAAGGCTAAATAACGCTCTAAAGTTAGGCTAAATTTTGATGAGAAAAAACTGTCATAGCCATTTTCAAAGAGGTTCCTTGACCTCTGACCTCAAGATATGTGAATGAAAATTGGTTCTATAGGTACCCATGAGTCTCCCCTTTACAGACATGCCCACTTTATGATAATCACATGCAGTTTGGGGCAAAATAAATGTAGTTTTTTTGCATGCATTATACATTTGTTGCTTTTGCCTATTCTAAAATGGTGTATATTGGGTGTGTTATATCACCTTGCTTTCAGTATCGCAATATATCACAATATTTTGAATCGTTACCCCAGTATCATGATACGTATCATATCGCCAGATTCTTGCCAATACACAGCCCTAGTTGTATTGGAGTAGTTTTACAAGTACAAGTACGAGTACATGAGCACAGTATTGGACCCGATACTGGTATTAGTATCGGTGCATCTGTACTTTCAGAGTAATGTATGTCCTATGTAATTATAATTTAGGCATCTACTACTGTTTTGCAGTTCACCTAAAAAAAACATATAGTGTTTTATTGAACTTATGCAATTTGCAACAGTTTTATATCTTTATCTTTAGCAAAAGTTGCATGATTGAGCGAGTATTCCTAAATGATGAGTATGATTAAGTTGAACAAAGCTCAGTGGCCTCTGTTCCATTTCTAGAATATGAAGACCATTTTGAATTCAAACCATTGTAGTGTTCAAGATAAACAATGTGGTGTTTTTGTGTTTGTGTATGGGCATGCAGTCCCTCCCCTCCCAGCCAGATTCACTGGCACCAGTAGCTCCTGGTGTCCACTGTAAGAGTTGTTGGTTATGGTTTGGTCCATGGTTACCGTAGGCCACTGACATTCCCTGTAGACTTCTGCTTGGATGGGTGTATGATTTGCTTACCATGTCTTATATAAGCAATGTTTCTCTCTCTCTCAGGCGTTTCACTGATGGAAAACATTTCACCTCAATCTGCCATTGGTCTATGTGTATGTTTTCTTTATTTTTTTTTAAGCTGGCCCTTAAAATTAACTCAATTTTTAGAGTACTGTCATTTTGAGAATGAAGCAATTGTTATATTTTCTAGATATGTTATCCTTTCTGTTGATGATAGAGATGGTTGACAAATGGTGACTATTATCCTTCTAACCTTTTCAAACACTAAAATCATATCTGTAGGTATACTTGATTTAAATAAATAAATAATTTATTTTAATGAGTATCTCAGTGGGAGTCCATTCACACTGAATGATACAGGGGGGTGGACAGAAGAATGTGAACACCTGAAACATATAATGCAATCTAATGCAACAGCCGTGCAATAAATACCACCTTTACGAAGCTTACAATGATCAAAGGTTGTGACTCTTTCTGAGAGTCTATTCAACTCTGTGTTGATTTCTGAGGCTTTGATGTTGTTCTAGAGCATTGTTGAAAATAAGAAAGCCTTCATAATAAAACGCAATACAACAGACCACAAAATAATATGCTTCATAAGAGTGCTGTTTATTGCACTGAATTGTCTTATCTACTTTAATCACTCTTAACTGAAAAAATATGAATTAAAGCAGCCTCTTTGTTTTTCTTTTTGGCCACTAGGTGGCAAGTATAATATCACTTTATCAAGTAATTACTGTAAAATTACTGTTACCTGTTACACATCCAGCGGACACTGAGCAGCATTATCAATCATTTGGAGTCGTGTTTGTGTCCACTTGGTGAATGTAAGTTCAATATTCACTCACGTTCTAACCCTGTTTTGATCTCCTCCAATGTCTGAGCTTTTTTGCCGAAAACAGCTGCCAGCTTTGTCTGGAAATGAGGTTGATGAGAACGGTGAGAATGAACCAAAACAGCAACATTGCGGGCCAGAAAAACAAAACAATTAGCTGAAAGATGCTAAAACGCTTCGTAGAGATAGGGGGGAACAGCAGAGTCTGTGATAATTATCTGTATGTTCATCACATCACTATGAGTGACCCCTTTCACGTTATATATGTACTCATTTGAGCCATTGTTAATGTAAGGGATAATGTACAGTGAGCCGGTCATTGTTGTGAAATAAACCCAGACAGGGTGATGCGGCGGAGCGGAGAGGTCTTGCATCGCCCTGAAGGGGTTTATTTCACAACAAGGACCTGCTAGCTGTATGTTATCCTGCTTATTACACGGCTACTTACTTAAGAAATCAATAATTTGTGTTCGACATCAGAACTGCACCCATAGCAACGGTCTGTTATACATACCAACGGTCTGCTATTAAGAAATAACAGACCGTAGAGCTCTGTGATTGACCAATCAGAATTGAATATTCAACAAAGCTATGTAATAAATTGAAATATTTATTAGAGCTTTAAGTAACTCACCATATTATAAACAACATTTCTTATACTCTAATGTTCAATATACACTTTCATCATTTGCACAGTGTGTCCCTCATATTAATTCATATAGGCTAGGATCTTCATACAGATTTGACATCATACACTCACATGGTCCGCTGCACATATCAACCAGCATATTTTAAACCCCAATACTCACAAAATGAGATCTGTCATCATCGCAAATGGCCATACATCAATACAGCTGATGCTGATTTATGCTACACGCTAACACAAAGAGGTTTGATTATCATTTACTGTAGCGCAAATCAATATGCAAGTCAGTCTGTTGTGTCATCTGGCAAAATATACCTGCTGCTTACTCCTACTGTAGCTGGGCAACGCTTGAAGTATTATTAAAAATAGAAGCATAATTTCTGTATATAATGGCTGCTTATAGCTCATTTAAGGCAGTAAATGGATGCAGCTTGTGTGTGATTCATATTTGCATTTGATTAGGAGAATATTTCTAACTTTCTGTGCTCCTAAAGAAGATTATTTAAGTCTCACCAGATACAGAAGTAAGACTAGATGACGGCATGCAGTATTAACTGTCAATACTAATGATGTACTACTACAAATGTTATAGTATGATAAGCATATTATTGATATAGATTAACTTTGTTTAGGCTAGTAAAGTTCTATTATTATGAAGTGCTCCCACAGTAGCCCTTCGCCTGACTTGAAGGCAGATTGTAATCGGTTGCGCCGTCAGAGAGGTGCTGATGATAGCAAACAGGAAAAGTGGCAAGACTGTGGATCAGATTCAGGATCTCATCTGGGGAGAAAGGAGATAATTTAAACCGAAGTCAGTTAGGTCAGCATAGGAGGTACTGGGGGCGGGGGGGTGGGGGGGGGAATTGAGGAAAGGACCAGTGGGTAGTTAAGAGAAAGAGCTTCGAATATTGTCTAACTTCTCGTCAAGGCAGGTGAGAGAACCCTCAGGGAGGAGGAGAGCAGGGAGACATGAGAGGATAGGGGTGAGGAGAGATATACAGAGAATTATTTGCCGAGGTTAGAAGCACAGGATTGGATTTAGACGAGGAGGGTTGAGGTAGCAGCCGAAATAAACGCTGATAAGAAGGTGTGAAGCAGCGGAAAGTGAGAGAGGTCATCAGACAAGCAAGATTTGAGCCACTTTCTTCTCCGCAACCTGAACTCGTGTTCGCTCAATTTGCAAGGCTTCAGACAGAGAAGAGGCAGGCAGATTGACAGGGAAGTCAAGAAGAAAGTGAACGGAGAAGGTCAAAGGAGGGAGAGGGCCAGATAGACGTACGAATTTAGTGTAGTCAGCTCACAGAGAAAGGGTGTCAAGTTGAGGAAATGACAGTGGGATGAACAAGAGGTAAGACGGACGGAAAGATGCCACTGGCTATTTTGCCAGGTGGTGATAGCGAGAAGCGTGATATATATTGAACCTGAGCATCTTGGGAGTTAAATGGAGCAAAAAATAGACACTATACTGAATGTTACAATGCTCTGAAAGAGTCTGACAGGACAGTTTAGGGGGAAAATAAAATTCACTACACCATCTTAATAGAAATCTATATCAGCCATCCATTTAACACTGCAGAAAGTCTACGAGAAATGAGCAGTATCGATAGTGCCACAGAAAAGGGGGGAATAGCAGACAATTTAAGGATTCATATGTTATTTCGATGCTCAAGTACAGCTCAGTCAATGTTTGAGTTTTAAAAAGCTTTTTCAGCCAGCATCATTTGCAGTGTTATCATGTTCTGTAGCTTCATGTGCAGAGAAATCTCTTAGATGCTTGCGCAAAAAATAAATCTCTGAATGGAGACGGCAATTAATACCAGCCCTAGAGTGATGAATACACCTTTTCCCTCTAACAGCTGACTGTCCTATGATAAATTAAATTGTGGCTAATTAGTTTGAGGTTAATTAAAACTCAAATTAACGGTTTGATTTTTGCATACAAATTGATTTCTGAACGCTCATGAGTCAAATCTGTCTTTCTCACTCCAATGCCCCATCGACAAGCTTATTGTACACGCCCATATGTTATTTATTCATAATATATCATGCTTTCGAACATACAGTATGTTGTCTTCTCACTGTGAGCTACAGCAAGTGTATGAGACTTCTATCAAAGCTCTCTACCATCCGCCGTGACTCTATCCAACCAATGACAGCGCTAATTCTAATTCGGCCATCACTCAGCATGATGAAAAGCTTGTTACTCGGGACCTTGCTGTTAAGAACCACGCTTCAAGGACACTATTGGTTTTTGTTGCGTGAATACTATATGAACGGCTGTAACCTTTGAATAATTGGAGATAACCTCAAACAAATTAAAGCTCTTGTAAAAATGAAATTCTTGCTCGCCACAAGGTTAAAAAGAAGCTTATACATCTTCTGAATGCTAAAAGAATTTATTTTTTTACTCAGTTTCCGCTTCTGGTGGCTCCATACTATAAAAACACTGTAATCATACTTACTACTTCCTGTTAATAATTACCTGATTATCCATTTGCTCTGTCTTCAAAATGTTTCAGAGCTTACTTTACCTCACTGAAAGAACTGTGACGCATTTCTATCCCCCCAAAATATGTGTCTGTCTAAAAAAAACGTCTGTAGCTTTGATGGTATTTTTGCTAACGAGTCTCCTGACACAAGTGTTTACCTGCTGATGGGGTGTAATTATCCCTGAGTAATAAACTTGTGTCAATGCTCACTCAACAGTTGTTGTGTTGCACACCAAGGACTATGTTTCAATGCATATTTTTATTTTAAAAAGGCACTTTTACACTTAAGGTTATTGGTTTATTCAACATGAGGAGTACTATTCAGCCTGTGAAAACAGTTTAATAATGTCTTCTTTGGCTTTGAAAGCAACCAAAGTTAATAAAAAAGTAACCCTGATGATGTCATCAGTGTTATGGCTTGGGCTTGAGACTTGTTCATGTATTCTCTTAACGCCAAGGTTCAGATTGGAAATAAGTGTTGTATTATGCTTTTATGTCCTAACCTCTGGGTCTGACTAAGCATCCACAGAGGTTTTTATGTCTGCTGTCTTTGTTTATACCCAAAATAAAAATCTAATCAAACAGAAGTGACTGTGAAGAAATTTCCCCACCGGTTAATAAACTTGCGACAACACCGGTGTTACAGATTACACCGGACATTTAGATAACGGACAATAAGTGTGTAGCGTGCTTACTTTGATCTTCAACATCGGATGGCTGTGTGTCTGGCCTCTCCGGTCGAGCTTTCGCT
>CAKAKQ010000033.1:0-15922 GCA_916700675.1 Helicolenus avius
TGAATGCCCACAGTGGCAGCGGAGGTTTAAAGAGCGCACTCAAAGGCCCCGCTGATCAAAGGAGCGTTTCATCTGTGAATTCTGCTGCTGCGTCGAATGCCAGAGACATGTTATGACAGAGATCTGATGCTAAGAGACTGACAGCAAAGTCTCTGATGACCCCTCTGTACAACGCAAGAGAGAATAAACAGGAAAACAAAGAGAGGTAACTACAGTACTGAATACAGTGCGTCCATAACACGGAAAATGATCATTACACTGCGTATATGTGGGTGTGATTGGATCATAGTACCTTACAAGTACTCATCCAAAGCGTATCCTTTTGTATTTTTCAACATGGATTGAAATGTATGTTTACTGAGATTGGCTTTTTCATTTAATATAACCTTGGTGTCATGGTGTTATACTTATTCATGAAAGGAAAAAAAACTCTTTGGACGGGTGAGCTTCCATTGCTTTTCCTGTACCCATACAAGAAAAAGTGTTTATGTAAGTTATTTAATTGCTATCTTTCTGTTTTCATTCTTTATGTCTACTTTGGCTATTTATTTTCCTAGATTGAAGGACTTGTCAGAGACGCATTAAAATACAATGAAATAACAGAATGGTTCGAATCAATGCATGAGAGATGGAAACATCCTGACATTTAGCAGGGTCGACCTCCAGAAAAACAAGCTTACACTTCATGCAATGCCTATTGAATGGCGTTTTTTGTTCGTGAATGCCCACATCTTTCAGTTTTTGTGCCCCCAGTTTTAAAAATATGCTGTCCTTTTAAAGTTTGAAATCTCATCTTCCCCTTTAAAAAGAAACATCACAGAGCCACCGATGGGAGACATTACAGGCAAAAATATTGTTTTTCATGCACTGGTCAATTGCGAGATTTTTAGCTATTTTGCTTCCATAACATGTCTTCTTTCAGACTAGTGGAAAGAAAACATCCAAAATACACATTTAGGTGTTTATTTTACCGCTTTGTCTATTTGCGTCTGTAGATTTCTCCCTTAAATTCACCAAAAGTTAGCATTAGATAACGCCTCATTTGCATATTTAAACTTCAATTTCAGAAAACTTGCAATAGAAAAAATAATTGTCTTAATGTAAATTATCAACTGGGGAAGTTCCATGGTGATGGCTATTAGGGTTTTTTGTTTGTTGTTTTTTCCCTTTAAAATATATGGAGTTTTTCAATATCTTAAAGGGCTTTTTTTCTCAAAATGAGGTTTTTCTCAGACTCTGAACAAGAAATCTCCACTTCAGCAGCACTTACATCCACCAAACTGCCCAGTTTCATTCCTATCTATATTCTGAAGGTTTTTACAGAGGGGTTTGTTCATATATCATTCATAGCCTGATTTATATAATATTTTATTCTTAAAAAAAAAACATGGTGGAAATGGATTTTATTTTTATGGCTGTTGACAGTATTTCCCGATTCATAGAATGATAAGAAGAGATATCTGTAAAAACCTTTGACTCTAATATGTCAACAAAATGACACAAACATTTTAACCTCTCTTTATCCAATGTTCAGATTTATGTTCTGGAAATACATATTTGATAAGACAATGCAAACATTTTCATATATAAACATACATTTTCAGAAAACGTATAATACAAAAAAATAATTGTTTTAATGTAAGGAATCAACTGGGGACGTTTCATGGTGATATCTATTAATTCATTTATTTTACCCTATTACATATTGTTCAATTAATGATCTTATCCCATCAGATAAACCATTGCTTTTGCAGAAAATGGATTATATTCTACTGCACCTCTAGACTAATCGTGTCAGCAAAATGCTTAAAATGTAAAATATAAATGACAAACTGCATTCTTCAAAGTACACGTAATGGTGCTCTAACTTAAAAGCAAGGAAACAAAGTAACTTTAAAGATTTCAGGGCACATGACCAACAAGTCATCCATCATTGACCCCGGGCTGAAGAGGTAATAGTTCAGCCACAGTTAACCTTATTGGCTTCAATTGTTCCCAGGTGCAATCAACCACAGTCAGATTCCCTGAGGGCAACGACAAACACATTGCGGGGTCACGCTACGCCTACTCCAGTTCCTGCCCCAGTGCATTGTGGAGGAGATCTTGTCACCGAAGAGACGTAAAGTCAATTGCGGAGTTAGAGAAAGGTTGAAATCCTCTCAAGTAGCATTTTTTTCTCATCAGTTATGTAAACACATTTGGGTTGAGGGGAAATTTCACGTCATCCATCAGAACTTAAAAGCACATGTGATACCCACAGATAGTTTGTAACATAGAAGTGAAGCTTTCCTTGTAGTTTTTTGGTACTAATCTATTAAAAATTGACAATTAAGTTTCAAAGACAAATTGTCAGCTAATTTGAAAAAAAAAATGGATGAGACTATTATGTAAAAATATAAGTGCTTTAATTAAAAGAAGTAAAAAAAGACATAAAAACACAGTAATAAATTGTATTTTGATCAATTTAATTTTGAGGTTTCCTTTCATTTTTTTATGGCTCTTGTGCCACTAAAGTTATTGGTGTTATTTCCACATAAAGACCTGTTTTGCTGTGTTTCTTATCAGATCACCTCACGTTGTATTTCTCAGCTTTTCAATTCCCAAACCTTTCCATCACTCTAATTTTATCTGTCAGTTGTTGTTACTTCCTCCCCCTCATAGCGAGCCCTGGATGGATAATGCTATAATGTATAATGAATAAAGTTTTCAAGCTTTCATGAATGTATCTCAGATTTTGGCAGCTCTCTGACAAACTTCATAAATCAACAAGCGGCTTAATAAATCAACAGCAGCATTCTACCTGCGTCATCGCTGCATGTGCTTAAAGCCTGAACTTTCACTTTCACAAATGACGTAAGTGTGTGCAGGCTGAAGGCACTGGAGTGTGGCGTGTTTTTTTTTTTTTTTTTTAGGTTAACTGCCCATGAAACAGCATTGTTAATCTCTGCTGCTTTGATGGTTGTGTCTTGTACTCCAGATCAGTGGACACTGAAAAACAAATTATCCCGACACACATCTATGCAGTTCAACCGAAGTCAGACCTTATGAACAAACAAAATGCTAATGCTCTCCTCTAAATATGCACCTACATTTTATCACCAAAATATCGGTTCAAGGGTGGAAATTTGCTGGACGAACAAATGGACAAAGTAAAACCTACAACAGTCTAGACATGATCTTTTCCACGAATAAGGTCAGCATTTTAGTACACTGCATTAAGACTAGTGCTGCATGGCGGCAACATTATGTTGTTCTGTTTAGAGCAGAAATACACCTTTCGGTCACCTTTACACAGTTAAAAGCCATCAATCAATATGTGATGTTCAGCAAATTACACGATGAACTGTGGTAATTTACCTTTTTTGTTGTATCTACTTTCTCTCAGTCCACCTCTACTTCAGTTAGTGATTTCCACCGCCACAGAAGGGGGTGATCTGTGCTGTTTATGAGGAGGTAGAGAGAGCTGTAATGCAGTAAATAAAAGAAAAGAGAGTGTTTTTTACAGAGGAGAAAAGAGTAGAGAGAAAATAGTGCTTTGGTGTTTGCAGTTTTGTAAATGATAAGAAAAATGCTTTTGAAGATGATACTCTATTTTCACATGCGAACATTGCCCATCCAAAATGATGGTGTTTGCAGGATTATATCAGCGCAGCCGCTCTGTATGGCGTAAGAATAACACGGTAATTTGCAAGTCATGTTACATGCAAAATGGGGTTGGGTGATACCGCAAAATATGGTTTTGATCTGATACCAAATAATGCAGGGATCGCCGATATCAATACCGATACTTTTTTTTATAATTGAAAGCAGTTTATGTACTTCCATGGTTGCTTTCCACTGTTGATTACTGAGCACATACATGTTAAAACACAGGACACTTTATAAAGGCATTTAATGAAAATGTGTTTTTTCATCATTGTATCATTTCATAATTGCATTTTTTATGAGATAACAAATATATAGGTAATATTTTGAAGTGCAAACATTTATTTGTTGAAAACAATAAATGTTTTAAAACATTTTAGTGCAAATAACTAAAAACAAAACAAAGCACAAACCACCTTCAACTATCATTCACATCTGTGAAATAGTTCCAAACATCCTCCTTTTTCTTCAGCCATCAAGTGTTGGGCGGAGTAACTACTCAGGTTGCACGCAGCAGTTTGCCGCAGATGTGCGACGCATGTGTTGTTTGAATGCACACAACAAAGCGTTGTTGAGTTATTTTGAAGTTACATTATGACCTTTTTTTTGTACTTCTGTTACGTTGTTTGCATACATATTTTACTTAGTTTGAGCAGTTATTTTAAGCCCAGCCATGATGTTTTTCCTAAACCTAACTAAGTGGTTTTGTTGCCCAAACCTAAGTGAGTGGTTTTGTTGAATAAACTAATTGCGGCAATTACCGTAGTTTTGTTGCATGGTGTTAAATTGACAAGCGAAAAGGCAATATACAATATTTATACAGCATGAGATCATGTTGGTTACATATATGTTTTTTCGTCCATCCTTCGGAATACAAAAAAATATACTGCAAATACTCCACAACTAGGACGGCACATCTTGCTCTCCTATGAATGCTTATTGTCCATTGACAGGGACTTCATGGTTGTTATCCAGAAGGACAGAACATATTGTCTTAGTGTAAACACAAGTGATCATGTTCATGTCACAAGTTCCCACATGACTGCCATAAATTGTTCTTATTCCAGTTCAGAAAAATGTCTGAAATCTATTTTGTTCTGCCAATTAATTCTCTAGAGCAAAGTGTTCATTCCCTCATCTTATCCTGCCTTGACTATTGCAAGGCCTAATTTGTGTGCTTTAGCAACAGTGCCTTATCACACTTTATGTAAGTTCAACACAGTAAAGCTACAGCACTGAGGAGGACTCACCACAGAGCACACATTGCTCCCATACTCCCCTTGCATTGGCTCCCCAATTAAATAGAGAATCAAATTTAAGATTCCACTCATTACCGTCAAAGAAGGTAGTCCAGATCCCTCCAGGAATATAAAAAAAAAAAAAAAATACCTTTTCAGGGAGATTAAAAAAGCTCCTTAGACATGCACAGTAGCTTGAGGTTTGCATTAATTAAAAAGCAATGAAATATAAATTAAGATGGATTTGCTATAGTTTAAATTACAATCCCAAATGAGCACATAAAACAAGCATGATACTCCTGGATGACTGACATGCACAAGCACGCATGGCCCTCTATTATTCATCAAAGTAACCAATTATTACACAATGAATTGATTAAGGATAACATAAAATAAGATTGCACACAAATTGGCCTATATTTAACTCAACAGGCATCAGTGCAGGTGTCAGAACAACCCTTGCAGGGTGGGACCACTTGTTGAACAAAATCTGTCACGATGACGGATACCGGCTTAGTCTCCACGTTGATGTGATGAATGTTCTCGCCGTGCTGAAATAAGGACCCGTTCAGGACTCTACTGCAAAACACTAACAGGCCTGGCTCCATGCTGCATCACTGACTTATTGATGGCCTATACAGGACCCATGTCCTCCTACGGAGGTCTGTTCACTTGCTGTAAATTAATAACTAAAGGTGACCTTTCTGTTCAATTGACCATTTTATAACTGTATCTCCTGCCCTTTTATATATTTCACTGTGGTTTGGTTTTATATTTAATTGTCCGGTTCCTTTATATTTATTAGACTGGTTGGTATTAGGCTACTGTTTGTGGCCACAGTAGCTATTTTAAATGGCAAGGTCTGTTTTTCGCTCTGTAGACTCTCAACAACTATTGGACGGATTTCCATGAGATTTTGCACAGACATTCATGTTACCCAGGGAACGAAGCCTACTGATTTTGGTGACACCCTCACTTAGCTTTTTTTTTGTTTGTATTTTTTTTTTTTTTAGTAAAATATCTTGACAACTATTAGATGGATTGCGATGAAGTTTGGTACCACTGGTGCGCCGAAGATGAATCCTAAAGACGTTTGTAAGCTCCTAACAAGGTCAAAGATTTCACTGATTCACTGAAATATCTTATTCTCTAGTAGTCACTGATCTGACTTTTTCATTCTCGATACCGATAGCGATACCTGGGCTTTGAGTATTGGCTGATACCGAATACCGATCTGATACCAGCGTTTAATTAATAAACTGTGACCTCATTGTGTGGAAGCGACTGGGATCATTCTTTTATGTGTAAGGTAACATCGGGCTTGACTTAAGCATTACTCTCCTAACTTTGTAGAACAAAATGTAACAAATAAATGGTAAATTGATGCTTATTATTAAAATTTTACACCAACAACATGGCAAAAAAAGTCTTCAAAACTAACAGGAATTACAATTCAGGTGTAAACTGTTGAAATGCAGCAACAAACTGGTCAAAACTTAAACAGGATTTAAAATTCCAGTATATAATGTGTAAAGTATTTAAATACAATTTAATAGATCGGCCCCATTGTCGCCGATTTCAGATCGTCTACTTGATGGATTGGTACAATATTTACCACCGAAATTCATAGTTCTGAGACAATTAACCCTACTGATGTTGATCCCTTGATTTGAGGTTGACTGTTGTGGCTTTTACTGACATATCTCAATAGCCATTGGACGCATCGCCATGGAAGTTGGTACAAACATTCATGTTCCCTTCAGGATGAACTGTAATAACTCTGGTGATCCTTTGGTTCACTAGATCTTTGTTCGCTATGATCCTGCATATGCACTTAAATAAGTAGTAGTGGTCATATTTGCATCACCAAAACTAATAAACTGTGTTGTGGCCTTTATAGCTGGATGTGGTTTCCTTGGATTGACGTCAGACGGCCAGCAGTTTGTGCTCCATTCAATATAGACTGGAAAATGGTTGAAATTGTCTATTTATCCAGTTGTCACTAAACTCTATTTCCCTGGAATGTGTATGTCTGCAGTGTCCAAAAGAAATGGATCATCTAACATTCAGTGACTGTCAGTTCAATCCATGATGATTTGTCTACATATGTAGAGCCAAAGCTCTTTGGTCGGACTGCTTACTGAATGATTAATATTCCTACGGATGACAAGGGTAAACAGAATGAACTTGTCTGTGATGGCAGTTCACAGCCTTAGGCCAGTCAGACATGGATAGCCATGCTGACAAAATACCGTTAATCCTCATCCCTTTAGATTAGGGAAACAATGTTTACAACAGGAAAGGGCAAAAAAAGGATGACTGCTGACCTGACAGAGAGCCAACATGAAAATTGCTTTTTTCAAAGTTGAAATATGCATTCACATATATCATTGACCTCAGATGATAGGTCTGCTTTAATTTAAATTCTTGTTAAATCCAACACTGGCAAAAAAAGGGTCACATTAATGTAAATGTACGTTTTGTATATTCAGCTGACATTTCCAGGTATTAAATCCGGTTTGTTAAAGGCTCAGTTTGTTTCACAATACAATACAGCGAGGCCATTATACCACTAAGCTGTGTTAGAGATATTGCTTTTGTAGGTACCATTGGTGCTACACAAATGAATTTGTTCATTGTGTGACTTCAAACTGATCTCATTGGAAGGTGTATAAATAGAAAGACATTTTAAGGACATTCTGTTTGTCATAATAAAGCATTTTAGGCTTTTTGCATGTCATTGAATGCCATGTTGTTACCCTGAAAAGGTTGCATTTATGTTTAGGAAACAAACAGTAACAGCTGCAATTAGGTTTAGGCAACAAAACCACTTAATTCAGTGATGGCGTGGTTAAAAATAAGTACATAACTTAAGTAAAATACAAACATAAAACAACGTAACATAAGTATGGAAAACACATTGCAAACGTCACTAACATAACTTCAAAATAAGTCAACACTTTGGGACACCAACAGCAGTCTCCTGGTTGAAAGTCCTGTGTTTGTTGGACCCATCCACCTCCAGTCCTGCCCAATCTTTCTCACTTTTTATCCTACGTCACCAGCTCTGAGCGTAGTATATTCATGTAGACGCGTTTACAGTCAGTACAGACTACATGACGTATACTTGACATGCCAACAGAAACACAAAGGTGTTGTTATTACATGTGATATTGCTGTCATTCGTATGCCATTTGGTGAGACAGGGCTGAATATGACAAGAAAAAAATATGGTTGTAGTTATTAATTTAATTATTAATCAGAGTTCCAAATTGATAGTTTAGTATATTTTATGAAACTGAATTAATTAATTGCCTATTATTTTTCCTTTGTCAAAAAGGGTGGTGCCCTGAGGTGAATTTAATCTAAAATTCTGCTATTCAGTATGAATACTGATAGCCATTTTTTTATGAGTGTGCATTTCTAAGGCTTGCCACAAAAGGTTTTATCATAAGACAAAAAGTAGCAGTGAGCCAAACCTCTTTAAACAGTATAGACATTAGAGGAGATTCAATCTGAGTTTGAGGAAATAAGTCACTTTATACTTGTATGAAGGGTATACATTTCTGTTTAACTACCTTACCAACTGGTTTTAAATCTTTGATATCAGTCTTTCCTCTATCCCTGTCATCCAACTGTACTCCTTAATTTAAAAAACATTAAACTTGTTCCTATTCAGGGCTGCATAACCACATACATATGCATGTTTGTAAGTAAGTCAAAATAAAAAATGGCATCCCCCCTTCATACATTTGATGTTTTTTTTCTGCATTTTAGTGTATTTTATGAGCGAGTGCGTAACAACAGAATGGTAAACAGTATATCAGTGTTGTGTTGTGGGGGAAAAAAGGACAGGGCCCCATAAAAGAACATTGGCACCCAAGAGCGTAGTTCATTGTAATGCTAAATAGGAAGCAGGAGCGATTCTGCCTGTGTTTATCTGCCAGGCAAAAGTTATCACACCCGGTTACTTCAGCTTAGAGCCATTCATGGCGTGCATTTTCAAGTGCCACTGATCTAGCCCCATGCCAAAGGTTACACAGATCAGCAGAACCTACTTGTAAAATGCAAATGCTGAATAAGAAATTAAAAAACGAGACTGCAGCGGATAGATAAGGCACCACTCGTCAGATTCTGCACGTCGGTCTGGAATTCTTGTCGGGAGTTTGCATTATAACGTGAAGGCCTTTGTGTGTAACGCTGGGGTTGAAGGACTCTTCTGTGAATGCACAAACCTCCCACCACAATAAGCAATTTGATACACTTGTTCCAGCGGATTTTACCTACAGCGGGAACAACAACATGCTTGTCTGCTTGGTCAAGGACAGGCAAACACTTTTATTCTTCATAAACAATTGGTTGTTTTCAGAATATCAAAAAAAAAATAGGGCAACAGACACACAGTGCATACCGCAGAGTGCAGGGAGAACAACACGAGGCCCAGGGATATGCAGGATTATCGAGGATAGCAAAGATGTAATTGAAAATAGGAAGATCATGTTTCTGCCCAGATCTATTTCAGGAAAATCTGTACTAAATGTCTTTAAATAATGTATTTCTAATCTTCCTTACAAAAAATTATATTAGTTTTTTTTGGGGTTCTTTGTATTGCATGAGGTCAAGAGTTTGCTCATGTGTATTGCTGTCTGTGAAGATGTGTGCGTGAGTTGGAGAGCAATTACAGTGCATGTGTGCTGTCCTTTTTTATCTTTTAATCCTAGATCAAATCAGTTTATCTTAATAGATATTTGGTGAGATCAGCCATAATGTCTCTATCCCTTTATATGTTGTCGAGCAAGACGAATACACAAACACAGGAAAACGCCAATAATAGATGAGCCTGTTTGGGACAGTGTCCAGTCCAACCACAGGGGTTTGTGTCCTAATATTTCAACAACAAAGTGCAGCGCATGCACATGCTGCTACACTGTCACCTATTCTCTGTGTTTTCTTCTCTCATACATACACAAAAACACACACACACACATGCACAAATACACACCCGCCACTGCACAGCAGGTTGACTTCATGATTTCTGGAGGAAACAAAGAAAACACAGACATGAAACAATGGAAAGTTTCAGAGTTTACAAACAACTTTTGTGGAGGCTGGGAAGAGAAACAAAGGACTGCGAGGTGTTTATAGACTCGCTTCTTGGAGGTTGATTGAATGCTTAGAAGATAAGCTCGGCGACATTAGATATCCCAGTGGGTAGAGGATGGGAGGTTAATCTCATTCTCCACGATGATGTATCCGAAGTGACTCTTTTTTTTTGCCCGTGGTATCGTTTCTGAACACTCCTTGGGTTCCAAGGGCAAGGAAAGTGTCCATCGGAGCTGGTGCATTGATTGCCTCAAGATTTGATTAAACTCTCGGCTGTACTCCAAATGTAAGACAATAGCATTGAGATAATCTCACCTTCTCTCCTCGGGTCAGACGTAATGCGGTTTAACGATATGGCTGTGCACTCTACGAACGTAATACCTCACCTAGGACATTTCCAGTTAGCTGTGGGCTTTGTTGAACTGTGACATGTCTAAACAACTGGTTTGCACATACAAAAAAAACACATCGCCAAGGCTCTCGTCTTTGCTTTTAATCACTTAAACAAAAGCAAAAAAAGCCAAAGGTGTTGCTAGATAAATTAACATCCAAAATAGCCACTTTGATAATTAAGATCTAATATTGAGAGAGGGATGTGAGGGTAAACACTTTAACAACCCCGCAGTGTTGGATGGGTCATCTCTTCCCAAAGGGCAGCTCCTGTGACTCTTAAATAGGACACCAGTCCATCCACTGCAGCCCATGGCTAATGTCTTTATTAAGGCTCATTAGCAGCCTTCCTATACACATTTATTCACTGCAGATTACAAAACCAGGCTCTGGGGTGGGAAACCACAGCCCGGTAAATCATTAATTGATGATCCTGCAATTCCACTCCTGTTACAGTATTTCTCCGAGCCGTATGAGAGCAAACTAACAACCACAAACATTTTTTACGCCCGAAACATCCTCCACACCATGAGATCTTTTTCCTAATAGGGGACTGCAGAAAAGCACGTTATTCTTGATCTTTAAATGACCTTGTCTCGGTCCATTCCCCCCTAAAGCGGAACATATTTATTTTGCTGTAATCTCAAAGTCGGAAATTACAGTTAAAGAAAAGGAGGGATACTGTATATTAAGGGCCTTTGTCTCACAGAGCTGAACAGAGGGTATGTGGATTAGGCTGTCATGAACTGGTATAGTAAGTAGGGTAGGGGGTCTGAAAGACACTGAAATAATACTTCCTCCTCCCAATAGGAAAGTAATTTCCTTGACAGGATGGGTTCTCCAAAAAGGCGTGGGTTTTCTATTTCTGGGAAAGAGATCTTATTCAGACACAGTTAAATCAGAGATCCCGCTGAGGTGAGATGGCTGTTCTTCTGCTGAATCTTTTCTTTTTTTTCTTTTCTCTTTAGACTCCACAGATTTAGAGTTTTCCAGTCCATTCTGTCTGCTCAGCTCACTCCGTTAATTTCTCCGATGCTCTGCTGAATCCTCCTGTAATGATGACAGTTAACCCGGAATCGCAGTCGTATTAAAGGACTGGAATCGGTGCACATCAGCCGGCTACGGATGCTAATTGACTTGATTGTTATTAATTTTGACATTACGTTCCAATTAAAGATAGCAAAACATTGATTTCATTTTCTTTTCATTTTATGGTTGGAGATTAAGAGGGCATTGATCACACCTGAATGACTCGGTATGTGTATAGCTAATTAAAGACTGAGATTGCAATTAAGATAATGAGTCAGTCTAAGTTTTCAGATGGAGCACACAAACATTTTTTTTTAACCCTGTCAGTCAGGGACACATGGCTTTAACCACTTAGTGTAGTGTGTAATATCGTCTAGATTCTTGGGACATACTGTGGAATGATAGGCAACATATTCCACATATTGCATGTACTGTAAAGGCTAAAGCCTTAAAGCTTCTTCACGTGGGTTTACAAATATCTTTGGAGTACCACAGCTCCAGTTTTTGCTGTGTTGGTAAGGAAGCTTTATGCTCAAGAATAAAATGTTACAAACCAGATTCCTGTAATGGAAATTTGATCTCAGTAGAGATGTAACTGAAATGCGTTATGCAGGCGAGTCAGTCTTTTCTGTCTGGTTTTAACAATCAGCAAATGGGTAAATGCCCCTTCAAGAACAATTTAGTTGACATTGACATTGACCTTGTTTATAAATGGATGTAAGTCTTGGACAAAATCTGGTCATAGGGCACTTTCACAAGAACTGTGTTTGAAGTGGTTTAAATTCTGAAGTATTTGCTCTTAACTCTGGGTATATAAGAATAATTGTTTACGTGACACTAAATATCCACATTGAGACACCTGGAAACGTAAGCCTTGGTGTTCTCCCGGTGAACATTTGTTGTGAAGATTTGTTGAGAGTGAGAGCAGTACCTGAAGGACCTGCAGGAAACAAACCAATACATGAGGGTTTGCAACGCTATTGCCAGACAAGGTGTTGACAGTTCTGCAAAACCCTATATTATGTTCCATAACCAGGTTTTTTATGTCCAAAGCCAAAGTAAATTTGTACACATGGCAACTACAGTAAGTTTGAGGATAGGAAAATATTTTGGTTATGATAAATAAACTATCATTACCGTTGTATGACCATGGTTAGGCAACTAAACCCTTGGTTAACATAGATGTTAAAGGTGCAGTGTGTTGGATTTGGTGGCATCTAGTGGTGAGGTTGCATGCTGAAACCAACTGAAACTTCTCTTGTGTGCCAAGCGTGTAGGAGAACTACAGTGTCTGATGCGAAAATGGAAATGGCCCTATCTAGAGCCAGTGTTTGGTTTGTCTGCTCTATGCTACTATAGAAACATGGTGGTGCAACATAGCGGACTCCGTGAAGAGGACCCGCTCCCTATGTAGATATCAAAGGCTCATTCTAAGAAAACAGAAACACAACAGTTCTTATTTCCAGGTGTTTTCCTTTCTACTATGAGATAACAAAATTACAGTAAACAGAGCAGACATTTCTATCATGATTATCTTAAGTTACAGGGATTGAATCAGATTGTGACTTCTTGCTCCCCAGCTGCCTAATTCACTGACTTCCTGTAATGGCAAGTTGCCAAGACGGAGTCCAATAAACAAGGTCGCTTGGACTCCCTTTGCCTTTTGTTCAGTCACCTGGTTGCTTGTAATTAGGCAATGTGAACCGAAATCAACCAAAAACAGAGATGCAACAAAGCAAACGTGTTCGCTCTCATAAAACAAGGAATCATTGGTGTGATTGGACCATTAAAATCTTGCCAGATAGGATGCTCCAATCCTGTTTTGTTGCACTGCAAACAGTGTCACGTCAGACTCCAGAGATCCTTTTGGAGCATTTATCTTTTATATGTCCACATGTCAACACAACAGCATTTAACTGGGTTCTGAACAGGGGCCATTTAACACCTCCTGAAGACATTGAGAATAATACTGTAGGCCAGATCTTCAATCTCCAGACAAATCTAGACTTTAAAGTTGGACTCCTTCCCTAAGTTTTACAAGAAATAGACATAACCAGACCTCGTCAAGTTCTGTGTTGGGCTCAGCTGAACTGGTCATGCTGATAATCAATCTCCCTATTCTGGCAGATAAAACACTGCCACGTTGTCCATTAACGCCATATTCTGTCATGCATTTCCCACAATTATGTGACACTCAACCATTCTTCCTCCATTCCCTGCACATACTGTAATTGTCAAAGTATGCATGTGCTCTGAGGTGAGGCCTCTTGTCTTGAAATAGCTCATTAAAAACAATGTTGGTATGCATGTGTGTAATTACACATTTTGCCACGGATTTCCTCCAGATGCAAGGGCTGACCTGATTTTCTTAATGACTAAAACCTCGAGTCCATGCTGGTCCCAGAGACATTTCTGCACAGTGACGTCGCGGCGGAGTTGAAAGGGATCTGGCCTAATTAAATGAAATATCCTGATGCAATGGGGCATCCTGAGGAGTGTGCAGTGGGATGTTCGTTTGATTAAAGTGGCAGTCTATTTATTATTGGATAGAGCAAGGGCTACCTTTGTAAGTGTGGCCGCCCGTGCACAGTCTCTCTATCTAATGCAGTTATTATAATTTTTCATTAATTATTCATTACTTTTACATTACTTTCTTTAGAATGGCATTAACAAGAACTACAAGCATGTCCTTATACAGCCCACTCTTACCAAATGGGGTATGAATGACACACTAATGTGTAAGTCATTTCACGTGCAATAACACATTGTCGTGAATATGCTAAGCTGAATAAAAAGTAAGAATGATGCATCACAGTATAGCATATAACCATGACCAACATATGCTGTAAAGATTTACTTTTGTTTGTTTCATGCTTTGCCTCGTTTATGCACTTTTTCTTTTTTGTATTCATTATGAGCCAAAAAATGCACTTGGTCCTGTTTCTACCCCTGGGCTTCTATTCATGACGATGCACACCTGTATGTGAACCACTTTGGTGTAATTTATGACCCACTCCACAGCATTTAGTTCACATTGATTACTAAGATAAGGCTGAAAACTAAAACACATTTGGATAGAAATGGTTAGGAACAAAAAACAGTGAAATTGCAGTAAAAAATGGCTCTGATGTTGGATTTTGTTAATAATTGATTTGTCTCTCCTTTTTCATATATTAGCAGGGAGAAGGAAGTGAATTTCACAATTGGTGTCCTGTGGCCATTTCCAAAAAAATAAAAGAATTTGTTGCATTTTGTAGTCTGTACTTATAGTGGGGGAAAAGAAATTGACAAAACACAGCATTTGCCATCATCCCCTTTACGATCTAATCGATCAGCCACTGTGAGAGGTGTAAGAGTGATCAGGGTGATTTCATGGTGAGGAGATTCTGGTTGCAAACTGATTACACTTTTACTGGATTTATTAAAAATGCATTCTCCCACTCATCATTAGGAATGTAAGCTGTCCAAAATCATGTTCTTACACTTGTGGTTTTTGTGTGGTTTCTAGCTCTACAAGAGAGTGTTGTCAGCAGACATAAGACTCAGAAATGATAAGAAAAAAGAGAATGTTCTCTATGAGAGAATACCATATGTGCTCTTAATTGTATGAACAAAACTCATTCCTCATAGGCATCACATTTCCTTATATCTAGTAATAAAGGCCCCCATGGTATTTTCTTATTTCTTTTCTTCATATTTTATCATGTTCCTTTTTTTCACAAGCTTACAAAATGGCTCTTCAAAAAAAAAAAAAAAGAGTAAAATAATTATCACAGCTCTGGAGTATGAAAAAAGAAGAGGTAATTAGCACCACTGAATTAATCAGAGATAGGAAAATTGCAATTATACTTGTTCTTATTAAGTTACATTATTTTCTGGACCACCGTGAAATTATTTTTCTGGTATTGCAATCCCTTGTAAGACTCATTAATAACAATGGTGTATTCTTTTAAACTTTAAAAGTGGTGGGTTACCATTCAACTTAATCCTTTCATTACGAGGCCAGTCCAACACAAAACCTGGGCTGCATTAGGACCAAAATATGTGAGCTTTAACTTTAACAGGGAGCAGTATTCAGAAAGGAAAGTGGACAATTCAGGCC
This sequence comes from Helicolenus avius, assembly GCA_916700675.1. NCBI lineage: Eukaryota > Metazoa > Chordata > Actinopteri > Perciformes > Sebastidae > Helicolenus > Helicolenus avius. The sequence continues at coordinate 15,508 of CAKAKQ010000033.1, forward strand.
ATGGTGTATTCACCAAAACTCACATCCTTGAATAAATAAAGGAAGCTGTTTCAGGCTATGAAGGACAGAACTGAATACTGCATTCATCCACAATTTCTAGTAATAATTCAGTTCCTATTAAAAAGTCAATATAGCTTATGAGCAGGGAGTTTTACAATATACAGTCAGTCTATTTGGCCAAAGATAATAAGAAGTGTTGGCCTCATCCCTATTCATGCTCTCATATGACTGGAAGCAAAGGAAGGTTCCTTTTTCGTCTTACCCTGTGCAGTACATTAATCATTTGCCCATGACACATAATGCACTATTACTACTACTGCTACTACTTGCCACGAAATGTTGTTTTTTAAAATGTTTGTGTAACCGGGCCTTTACGGCCGGGCCAGACTGGGTACGTCAGCAGCACATGGCGGCT
>CAKAKQ010000034.1:0-16773 GCA_916700675.1 Helicolenus avius
AACCCAAATCGATGGGCCGAGAAGGGACCGAGAGGCTCCATGCTAATACCTGCTCCATGATAATACCGCCTGCAGAGTCCCTGCTGGGTAATGTCATCCATCACCCTGCTGCTGCCACCAGCACAGATAGATGAGGAAGAAGAGAGAGACACAGTATTGTAGGGATAGATAGATGGCTGAAGATTGCTCTTGCGTCTTTGCTGTATATCCCAGAGCTGATTTTAATAAACGCGGTAATAGGGTGGCAGGAAGTCCCCGAACGTGTCTCTGGCCCTTCAGACAGGGAGATAAATGACAGGTCTTGCAGGTCTAGTGGGACAGAAAAATGCTAATTGGTAGCACTTTACAGTATGGTACACAAGAATGTGGAAGGACCAAGGAACGAGTGAGGAACTAACTGCTAGTGAACCATTAGTTAGCCAGTAACTCCTAATCAAATTTTATAAAATAGCTACTGATTAGTTAGCGATTGTGTTTTCTCAACACATTCTCACTCCCAACTCGTCAAATACTGGCGTTTGGTCAGTGCCCAGCATCGGAGTCAGACGCACCTCTCTTGTGTTACATTTGGACGTACCAGGGACGGCGTGTCAATATATGCTCGATACATTCATAGTGTCCTTTCAAAAATAAACTTCCATTTTCACTCAAAGTTAGGTTTAGGCAACACAACCATTTAGTAAGGTTTAGGAAACGGTCGTGGTTGACGTTAACTTAACTAACTAACGACTCACATGACTCACGGTGACTAATGACTCACATGAGTAGTGACTCACGTGAGTCACGATACTAACAACTCCCGTGACTAACGACTCACATGAGTAGTGACTCACGTGATTCACGATACTAACGACTTACGTGACTAACGACTCATGGGACTGATGATACTAAGGACTCACATGAGTAGTGACTCACGGGACTGACGATACCGATGAGTCACGTGAAAAAATAAGTCAACATTACTTTTAGTTTCACACCGGTCTTAGTTAGTTAGTTGAAAGCCCGGTACGTCACCTACTGTTGCTGAATGGTGCCTTCTTAAGTAGCTTTCCGATGCCGAGGGGCATTTACCAAACGGCGGCATTTGACGAGCTGGGAGTGAGAACGTGTTGGTTATCTGAAATACAGTTGGATTTTCCCTAACATTGTCATTTTCTGATTCATTGTGTTCTGATTTGTTCATGTTTTGTCCATGTTGCTGTGCTTTGCAACTCAAGGCCACTGTATTTCTCCCATATTTGAATGAACAAAAGGCACAAATAAACACTCAGACAAAGCAAACAAAGCAAACAAAATAACATTCTTTAGGTTTGAGTCGTATCTTCCAGAGACAAAATAGAAAACATATGTTACAGGCACAAAGCACTGTGGTAACCACAGAATATATTGTGCAAAAAGCGCATGCTTTAGAGTCACTAAATTGAAAATATAACAGTACTGACATCATCTTTCCTACAGTTAGTGCCATGGAACGTGGCTGGAATGTGGAAGTCCATGTGCTGTTCAAGAAACATGTGACCAGATGGAGGAAATGTCAGTGACGAACATAAAGTGCCACTGGGAGACTATGTGTAGATGTCATCTATGTCAGTGGTTCACAACCTGGGGTCTGGACCACCCTCAAGGAGACGCTAAAGATCGCAGAGGCTGCGCCAGGATTTGTCTCCTCTGAGATTTTCAAAATTAGATGTGCACATGTATAACTAAAATCATAATAACACACTTACTGGATAATTTATAAAAAAAGTCTGTATATCAAACTATTTAAAAATATATATTTTTTTCTTACTGGGTAGGCCACATTCTGTTTAAAGCCCGTATTTCTTCACAGTTGCAGATAAAGATTGGGCTACATTAATATTATTAGTAATATACTATTTGGTATTTAATTAGGTTCTAGTGGTGGCTGCGTAGGATTGTTTCCATCTCGTGTGATCCAAACATTTCGGAGTGTTGTAAATGTTATTGGAAAAAGATAGATTTAATTAATGTATTATAAAATTCACAACATGTTTGTATCTAATGAAATGTCCATATTTGTTGTCATTTAGCTAAAGAGTTATATTCATTAAAGACAGTTAATTTAATTAAACATTACTCATTTAGTAAGTACAAGTAGGTGGAGGCTTCGAGGAAAATAGTTCGGGAATCACTGATCTATGTCCATGTGTTCATTTTGTGTGTCATCTGTCTCACATTCAATACTCTATAGTCGTCCAAGCTTACAGCTTTATCAGTGTCTATGCTAACGGTCTCTGTTCGGTCAGTATCAGACTGATTGTCCTCAAGACATTTTTTTAATAGGATCAGCATGCACATCTGTTTCTTCAGTGGAGTGTTTTGTTCATCCTGAATATCCAAATCTGTGTTTTGGGCGTCTGTGTGATGTCACTTTTGTGAACATTGGGTGTTTGACTGCGCATGCTGTGGTCAGAATCAAAGTCTTTCCCATCTGTTTGATTCTGGTCAATTTGTGTCTTTGTCAGTGAAGCTGCTGGAGTCTGAGATCTGCTCCCTGGCTGTATCAAAGGACTCAATCAAAATAGTGTCACTGTACGACTGACTGGTGTTAGTTTCTGTCTCAGACCCAAAGGCGTCCACAAAGGTATGGAGGACCGTAAATGGCACAGAAATAGTAATGAAACATTTCATTAATTAATAACTAATTGTACAATAAAAATATGCATTAATAAGGTTGTTTACAAATTAATGTATTAATCTATACATAAATAGACAAATAGAAGTCATTTATTCATAATTTTTCATTTCGTTTGTCATCGTAAGTCATTTTCAAATAGATTTTTAAAGTACACTATTTATTTATCAATTCATGTATTTATTTACTAATCCATTTTTTAATTTTAACTATTTATTGATGGGTCCATTTTTTAAAAACGATTTACTCTTTTTATTTCCCGTTAAAATATCGGATAATGAATTATTTTGTAATTTAATCTATTTATAGATTAATAAACTAAATGTATTCATGTCTATTTTTATAGTACAATTAGTTATTAATTAATGAAATGCTTTATTGCTATTTCCCTGACACTTGTGGTCCTCCATAAAAAAGGGTCATCTGCATCAAGATTAATGTTGAGATTATCTCCAATATTAGTGTCTGTACATCTATCCTCTGCTCTGTTTCTCCATGAAATCCATTACATATTACTGGCCCCAGCCTCTTTGTCACAGCACAGATACATTAAACTAGCTATTGATTGGCCCCTGTCCTGACAAGGGCTTCTAAATTACATATTTTCTCCTGGTGAGGGAAGCCCACTGTATTCATTCTCTAACCAGAGGCCCACTGCCCACAGTGTTGTTTTGCCTCAAGTTTAATTTAGTTTCATGAAATGTTTAGTTTTTTTCTGTTGGGCAATGTCTGAAAGTATGCTTCATCTCCAGAGGACAGTAAATTTAGAGGCTCATGGAGGAAACACACTTTATACTCTTCATACATCTCAGAGGCATTAAGCCTTATCCAGCTCTGTTACAACCTTTTGAATGTGTTTACAACTACTGAAGCAGAAACACATTTTGTACTGTTGATCTTTGTATGGGTTGTTTCCTGTTTTATTTGTGCTTACTTACAGGCTTAGTAAAGAATTTTAAAAATGAAGACGACAAAAGACATTAAAGAAAACAATAATAAGACCTGAGTTGCACCAAAATTAGTGATATAGCAAAGCTTTCGACCAAAAAGCGAACTTTTGGTGTCGTACATTGTATCAACTTCGTTGAACACCAATTTACATTATGGACCAATTGCAAACTGTGCAGACAGTGCTGACTTTTTTTTGAGGTAACGGAGTCCAAAATGAAGGAAGCTGTCCGTTGTCTCACATGAACAGCAAGTAGTCTACGTCAACAGCTTTCCAGCGTATTTCGCAAGGACATGCAGATAGATATTGCTGTGCCACTTTCTGGTGTGAGCAGACACTAATTTGATCATATCATCATCTACTATGTCTGCAGCCAAAAGTACATTTATGGTGGAAAACAACACACTGAACGAAAGTACTGCGTTAAAGAAAATACCCGCGAGGGTCTGCATTGGTGTGGGAGCTGTTGAGTAATAAATCAATTAAATCTGAAGGCGCCATGCACTGTAACAGTAGGACATGCACAGGTTGAAATAAATAATAGAAATAATGATGGCTGAATTTAACATTTATGGTCCAAGTATTTGCATGCTAGCGCACTGTCACGGCTTACTGGGACGCTTGAACAGAGCGGAGCCATCATTACTGTTTATTAGTAACACCTGAACTGTTCCCACCATAACTAGTCAAAACGGCTGCTGTGAGAAATGCCTATTTGGTCATCTCCAGCTCCATGTTTGTACAACTTCATAATGATGTGCTTATTTACAAGTGTATAGTTCAGATTTTTAATAATGAAGCAGTGAAATACAACACCCTTCTTTTAACACCTGCTTCATCTCTCACTCTGCTCGTCTCTCTCACTCTGCTCGTCTCTCTCTCTCTCCCTTTCTTTCTGCTTCTGTTTATGACTCACCGTCATAGACCATGTTCAGACGGCGAGCCCAAATCTGTTTTCTGGCGTATCCACATTGTATCCAGATTGTATCCAGATTGTATCTAGATTGTGTCCAGATTGGATCGAACTGCTTTTGGTGCAATGTATACCTGGTGCGACCGAGGAGTTCTGGTTGACAGCGCGATTTTTTTGGAGGGCAAAATGATGGACCTCCGTTTCTCATGCTTCTGCGTAGGAAGGCCACATCACCAGCGTATAGTTACATAGTTACTGGTGCCTACGTTGTTACCGCAGCAACCCATAGATAGGTTGGTAATGTCTGGGCTCACAAATCCGATCTGTTCACTTGCAAATGGGCGGGCAGTCTATCTTAAATGATTTGAAAAACGTGTCGGATTTGCCTGCAATCTAGCTCTATGCTATGTTCACACTACGAGTGACAAAAGCAACAAAACGGCCAGCATGGCCAGCTACATTGTCTGCTTGTTGAAGTGTTGCTCAAGCGCTTGTTGATGTAGTTATGTCGTTGAATAGCAATGGGAACTGGCTAACGGCATTATTTAGATGGAACCGAACTGGGTGAAACAAAAACATTTGATTGGTTGACGCTTCACTGTGTCATTGGAGCGCTAAAAAAAAAATTGAGACCAGGAGTGTGTTCCAATCCACGTACTTCCGGAAGTACACTTCAATGTAGTGCACTGTGTCCACTCTGTACTTACATGAGTAGTGCGTGAATTTCAACGGAGTAGGGTCGTTTCAAATCGAATACTCTGCGGCACACTTACCAGAAATGACGATTGCAACATTTCACCGCGGCTCGCTACCTGCCAAAATATCTTCAACTTCTTCGGGGTTTTACGGCAGCTGGCATCCTTTGTGTTGCACTTCTGCCTCCTTCAGGTTTTACCCGTCCACTACCCGCCAAAATATCTGCCTGCTTTGTTGAAGAAAAAAATGAAAGCAAAGTGGAAATTACCTTTCCAACGTTGTCGCCTACGCCTACAATGTGTCCTCCTGTTGGCTGAAAATGCACCGGTATGTTTACTGCATCATCTGCCGCCATTTTCAAATGTTTCAATAGTGGTCGTGGTTCCGCCCCTTCCGCTACGTAGCAAAGATGGCGACAATTGAGTGTGAAAAGAGTCCAGCGTTCCACACTCAACGATTTGACCGTTTTGAGTACAACGTCCGAGTTCTTCGAGTGCACTGCATTTTGCACTTCACTTCACAGTGTGGACGCACTTATGCACCCAAAATAGTAAGTGTAAATACAGAAGTACGTGGATTGGAACACACTCCAGGTCAACTTTATTTGTAGCGCACCACGTGAAGTAGCGACAAGTGTCGGGCGTCAGTTTTTAACTTTATGTCACCGGCTTCCAATGAATGTTGCGGTGTCGCTTGAACACAGCCTCCTCTTTGTATTTGTGTGTGCGCACCTCATGCTCATTACTGCCATGCCTCTCCTGCTCTCTAGATGTTTTCTTGCTTCCGAGAATTCCCTGACTCAGTGACCTGCCTGCTCAGCTCCTCTGCATTTACTCATTAGCCGTTGTAGTAGTATATATTACATTACTAAACACTTAGCAAGGTGTTGCTCTCTGGATTTTCCATGTTTAACCAGGCTGCTTGCACTGACAGGTCTTTTTTAACACGTTTTATTCTCCTGTCCACACTTGACGGGAGAATAAGCACTTTAAAAAATATGTGCAAACATTGGCTGCACACATAAACTGAAGTTTAGAGTTGAGTTATTGTATTGGGTTTATTTAGATGTAACATATTATTCAATATTTGTATAAGTTAGACCACAACCTTTGGGTCAGTCTTTTTGCTTTGTTCCACTAGAGATAAGAGCGTGCCGTGGGTGTCAGTATATTTACAGTCACTATCTCCCCGTAGAGCAGTGCTTTAACTGTTGCCTCTCTTATCACTAGTGTCCTTCTCCGCCAAATGCACCGAGCATTTAAAAACCGACCCAACACGCCGATCTAATCATTCTCTCCGTCTCTTTCTCCCTCCTTCTTTTCTCTCTGCAGAAATGTTCTGCGCACAGATGAAGAAGAAAAAAAGGGCATTTGAGGTGATGCCTGCACTCCTCGGTTGTTTGTTTTCTGATGACAGAGTGTTTTTTCCCTCCTTTTATTCTACTCACTATGCTCTATGTAACATTGTGTTAAAAAGGTGTCAGCGTGAGAAGATAAATGTAGTGTTGGCTATCTGTGGAGGCCAGCAGTAAGAGTGAGGAAGAGAGGCTATAAAGGCAAACATTCATTCTCATTAGCTCCCAGTTGAATCACTTAGCCAGTTGACTTCCTGTGTCTGCCAACTGCACTGCTGTACACTGAGCTGCCCTTCAGCCATCCTTAAGGCCACTGAAGGCTTTCTGTCTTGTTTTTCCTCTTTTATTTCCACCAACCCTTCCTTTCTTTGTTCACACATACTCGTAAATGGATACTCATATATTGTTTTTTGAGCATTTCTTGCGTTTGTTTCCCTGACAAGTGTAGCACCGCCAGAATCCTCTTAGTCTGTGGAGTTGATTCATTATGGTCGTCCTCTAGTGGCACATACGATTATGGAAATGCTGAATGAAGGGTGGTATTGAAAAGAAAGAGGGATGATGCAGCTGCTGCAATGGATGTGGACCAAACTATGATGCTGCATATTCGCTTTATAGTATAGGCACATTAGTCAAAGAAAGTATATTGATAAGAAGTGAAAGCCAATTGTTGGTGCTATTGCAATATCAGTGCCCAGCAGCAAAGCTATGCCTCTGCCATTTTGGACTGAAAGTGATCACTGGACGCCAGTAAAACATCTGCATAGAAAATGCCTTACAAAAGTAAAACAAAATTATTTCCATTCTCTACCAAATTGACTTGTGTTGAACAATAAAAATATTATAAATATGCATACTATGAGAACTATTTACTTACTTACTTATTTATCAAACTTTTCGTCCGGCCGCTTCCCAGATGAGCACAAAGTGAGCAATGGGCATAAATGAAAGTTAGAGAAATTCAGCACACAGATTTTGAGAGCAATCTCAAACTTTTCTATGTCTACGACCTCCAAAATCGATGTACAATAGACCACAGACCATGGATGTATTAATAAATAGCCTACAATCAATGTCAATTGATGGATCAAGTGAGGGGCTTGTTCTTTTAGAGGGGCTTGTAGGTTTGCTGTGGAAGAACTTGACTGATCTGCAATGAATCCTGACCTCAAGCCCATCCAACATCGCAGACTTTGAGCCAGGCCTCATCGCCCAACATCATCGCTTGACGTCATTAATTGTGGCTCAATGGGAGCAAATTACTGCAGCCAGATTTTAAAAACTGGTAAAAATATTCCCAGAAGAGTGGAGGCTGTTATAGCAGCACATTACAGCTTCAGTCGGTAACTTTGAGCAAATATGATAAAAAGGTATTTTTATAAAATTGTCACTATATCCTGACAGTGGTGCGTGAGACAGATAATGTTCCTCAGTGTCCCCCGGTGCTCCTAATGACATTTGTGAGATTTCACAATGCCCAGAAAAAACAATCGGAGCTGAGCTGTCTCTACAGCAGCTGTCAATCACTGCTCGTGAAACTTGCAAACTCCAAGCTGTCAAACTAGGCAACGCTGATCAAATATGAATCAATATTCTGTTGCTATAATGCCCATTTCTCACCTCAAATGTTTTCAGAAACATCCTGTAGTGTACTATTTAGCTGTAAAATAATAAAGTTTGTGACCTGGCCACCATGTTGTAAATGTAAATCACATTTTATTGTCACACATTGCATTGTACATAGTAGAGAAACACACTGAAATTGAATATCTGCATTTGACCCATCCTAGTATTAGGAGCAGTGAGCAGCTACTACACAGCACCCGGGGAGCAGTTTGTCCTTGCTCTCCTTGCTACCCATCCACACTCCATATTTTGGTCCGTGCGGGAATTGAACCGGCGACCCTCCAGTTCCCAAGGAACTTGGCTTGGGGACCGAAGGGTAGACTGAGCTACTGCCGCCTCCGAAAACACTCAAGCCAAAACCAAGCAATGCCCCCAGGCCATAGCAAACTTTCTCATTTTACAGCTAAACAGTACATTAAAATATGTTTGTGAAAACATTTGAGTTGAGAAATAAGCATTACAGTAACAGAATCTCGATTCATATTTGATCAGCGCTGCCCAGCTTGATCGGAGTTTGTGAGCAGTGATTGACAGCTGCTGTAGAGACTCCTCGGCTCTGATTGGTTGATGTATGGTTGTTAAATGCCATTAGGGAGCACCGGAGGACACAGAGGAACATGATTTTTTTCACAGACTATCTGTCTCATGCACTATACTGTCAGGATATAATGACAGTTTTATAAAAATATCTTTTTATCATATTTGCTCAAACTGAAGCTTTCATGCCCGTGGTGTTGGAATGAGAAGTTCAACAATCACATATGAGGGTAACTTTATTTGGGTGTCCACATACTTTTGGCCACGCATTTCCACTGTTTGGCAGGGTGGGCTTTCCTCACTCTCTTTATCGCTACCATAGTGTATCTGTTTACTACAGAGAAAAGATGAGAATTTCTCCTGGGGCAGAGACAATGTCAATGTAAAACATAGCAGACACACTGGATTAATTAATCTGAGTAATATGTATCCAGCACAGAGGGTCTCATGTGGGCCCAGATACTGTAAATCATATGACATTGCTTCTTTCTCATGTCCCAATGAAGGAAGCTAATAGTTTAGCTACGGGTTTGTGTGGTTATCGGAGGAATTTGTAATGTTGGTAATTGGCTGTAGAGGCCAAATGCCAGAGATAAGCGTATGGTAATTAAATGCAACACTGCCAGCAAGAAAGGAGAGAATAAGAGAGCAAGAGTGATCCACTGTTGATTTTTCTGTCTATGTTGTTAGACAGCGATCTGTCTTCCACTGGCAAGATCAATATACTTCGGGGATACAACAGTTAATCATGAAACACACAAACATTTGTATGGGAAGCACACGCACGCACACATACACACACACCCGTGTGATTAAACCAGGCCATTAAATTACACACACACACACAATTATGCAGACTTTAAACAATGTTTGAGCTGACACCAGAGCTTATCTGTCACCAGAGCTGGGCAGGAATGAATGAGCAAATGTTTAATTCACCAGCAGTGTATCTGCATTAACCTGCCAGAAACATGTAAGAGTTAACACCATTAATAGCTTTTAATATTCCGGGAAAAAGTGCTGTAATTTCAAAAACTGTCCATAACCACTCAAGACACATTTCAGCACCTGTGTGACTAAGGTGAATGTTTGATCCCCAGTCACAGCCAGTGTGCCACGATTAGCTGTCCCTGTTAACGTCCGGGTAAAAATATCTGTCCATCACATCCCCTGTTAAACAATGTTAATGGTGTCTCTGCGTTACTTTATGCTAATCATTGCAGGTTGACAACCAAAGGGCCCTCTGGTGTAGATTCGTTATTTCTCTGCGCCCTGTGGTGTAGATTTGTTATTTCTCTGTGCTGAACGTGTGACACGGTCTACAAAGTGAAATAATGTCTTTCACAGGGATGGTTGAGGCTTTGTGTTGCCCATTAAATCAGTATCCAAACGTTAATTTGTACATTTTCACTATGTTTTACTTTGATAATTGTGGTTCAATTTAAAGGCTCTTTGGTCCACCCACACATGTGTTTTCACGTATGGTGCCCAATTAGATCTCCTCTGAGGACTGGGTAGGTGTGTAAAGGCCTACACACTGTGCTGATTGACATCTCTGATCATTCTTATTGGTTCACTCTCACCCGGTTTGCCTGTTATCAGCCCATTAAATATGCCTTATTGCTCGCTATAAGCATCATAGATGTGGTTCAGTAATAAATCAAGTAGGGTCATTTTCTCATTGACTTCTACACAATCTAATTTCTTTTTGCAACCAGGGAGTTGCCCCCTACTGGATATTAGAAAGAATGCAAGTTTAAGGCACCTCCTCATTGGCTTCACTTCTCTGACCCCGGAGCCACTGTCTACTATACTACAGCGCCTCACTTGCACTTTTAACAGTCTAATCGGCCTTTTTGACCTCACGTAATTCCAGCATAGCTCCGCCAAATTAAAAAAACCTCAGCCAATTTCTAATAAACCAAAACCTCAGGAAACACCTAACTGAGTTCACAGGGTCTTTGATAATGTAATTACAAAGGCATCTTAAAAGCCGCATTAATTCACTCACAGTATCATGCACATTTGACACAGAAAGGCTTTGTTAAGTCAATGTGGCAAATGTGTTAGCTATTTACACATCAAGCAGACATGAACTAACATTAGCATTCATTCTGAGTTGTGTTTCTGGCCACCTTACAAATGTAAGTTTAATATTCACTCTCCTTTTAGCTCACATTTGGTCTCCACCAACTCCTGAGAAATATATCTTGCTCTATAGCTGCAGAAAGCTCCACCATGTTCACCAGATAGTCACTGACTTTGTCTGTTGTTTGGTGTTGGACACGTAGAGCACAGTGTGTTTTAGGGCTCGTTGTTGAAAACAGAAGCCTACTACAACCAGAATTTAGGTTCATTAGAGCAGTGAGAGTGAACCAATACAGTGAATTTGTGAGCTATAAAGCCAAAACAATGCAGTGAAATACCCTAAAATGTTCCATAGAGCTGAGGTGGGTGCCAGAGTTTGGTGTTAGTCATTATGAGTGATCCCTTTCACATTTCCACATAGTAATTTGACCTATTGTTCATATAAAAAATAAATGAATGCTTCTTTAATTTAAAACTGACATCTAAAAGCTGTGTTCAGGTTACCTCGCACCGTGGGTCTAGGATATTTACCAAAAACAATAAACCCAGATTATAGATAACATCTTGCTGCGCCCCCATTTACGGGGCTATGGCGCAACATAAAAGTTAAAAAGTTGTTTCCTCCTCCTTCCTTTCCTTTGGTCCCCAAAATCTGAACGCTGAATTGCAAATAAATTGTGACAACACACCGAAGCAGTAGAATTCCGGTTTGAAACCAAGGCCAAAACATTTCTATTTACAAAATGTATTCTGTTTTACACTTGTAAGGTCAGCCAGCCAACTAGAGCACTAGGCCTAGCAAGATGTCATCACAGATCAAACACACAAAACAACTACAGAAGGGTTTGGAGGCCGAGGACAGAGCAGAGGTGCTGCATTCAGACTGCTGCCACTGGACAGCTGGAGACCTGGGCATTTAAAGGGCAGGCAGTTATGTTAGAGCCAATCAGCAGCAGACACACCTATGGCAGAAAGAGGTTTGAGAAACAGAGACACCTACAGTAGGACATTCACATACAGCTACACAGGAGAACAAAAAAATAGTCACAGGTCAGGAAATACAGCCAAGGCCTTTACACGGCTAACTGCTCAATCTAAACAGTTTATGTTGCTGCCCTCTGTGGTTACGTTCAGGGGTGGAGTGGGGCTAAAAATGTCCCGGGACTTCAACCAAGACTGGCTCATGACAAACAGCATGGTTAATGACCTCTACTTCAAAGGCACTGTCTACATCTGTAAAACTCTTGCATTTTTAGCCATCATTCAAGCTCACAGTTCTACATAGTCAGCAGCTCCCTTAAATTTGAAATCTTGCCACGTTTGTAGTGTATTGTGAGTTGTCAGGACCATCCTGTGGGTATTTTGTCAATGGTGTCGTCGTGACCTCGGAAAAGGAAGGAAAAGCTGGGGAGCTTATGCGGCCTTTTATTGATCTCTTATGGGCTTTTAAGAATCATCTAGCTTTGACATGCACTGTAGTTTTCAAGACACACCCTGTGTCATAAGAGCATCAATGTGCAGAGCCTGGTGTAACTTTCAAAAAGACCTGAAGATCTTCTTCAAGGCTACATATTTTGGCCCATTCTGTCTGTTCATTAGCGGAAAAGGCTTTCATCCTATGCATCATCCTTTGACAGGATGTCTGTTAGAATACAGAAATGTCATTATCAAGAGAGAAAGGGGGCCCACTGGAAATGGCTCCCTGATTCAGGTTTAGCACTTTATATAACGTGCAGTTGGTTTGGCTATGACAGGAGTGTGGAGCAGCCTTTGCATCACATGCATGAGCTGTATCATTACTGATGCAGTAACAGATGTAAAAAAAAAAAAAGTGTTCTATTATATCTGTCAACATCTGGCAAACATAACACTGGCCAGTGGATGCTCCAGTTTTTACCAATGCAAGAGTTTCCTGAATTGTGCTGTCATCAACAAGTAAAAGAGCATTGCCTTTGGGATGCAAAATCCTGGCGGGTAGCAATTTGCACAGGGAACATCCCAGCCTAAGTAAAACCTGTCTTTAGCCAAAGATAGGTGCATCTTCTTTCTATTTTCTTGGCACTCAATGAGAAGATCTTTCAGATGGAGTCCCTATTTATCAAGATGAAAAAGGAATGTTTTCATGATATATGCAGTTATCCTCCAGAGTGTGTGCAGCCTCAGTGTGATTCTTCTCTTGCCAGTGAACTTTCCTCCACCAACCACATGTTCCAACACCTGCAGTATCTTCTGTGCTTGATCTCTGTGGGCTGATGGTTTAGATACATGCAGCAGGTTGACTATCTCTGCTGCAGTGCTCTGATACAAACCTCATGTTTTCGTGCAAACAGAATTTAGACTATTTAAAAGGGGCTGTATGTAACTTTTTACACATAGAAACACGTTTCAATAGTTTGTCAATCTGTGAACTGTAACCTAACCTAAAAAATGAGACCATCCGCGACTTTTATGTGTTTCCTCTATCAGCCTGTAGACTGCTTTTAATGCGAAGAATGCAAGCGGAAAATCCAGCGGATGGGGCGTCTTGCGCGCTCGCGAGTGCCTGTATTTTCAGCTCCTGTGTGCAACGATAGCCAACGTTTGGTTAGAAATGGAGTCTGCTCCAACACAAACACAAACTCCACAAAGCACAAAAAAACAGTTATATCTAGAGGAGCCCGTCTTGCAAAACAGGAATGTGTCCGACAGGGGAAAACTAGTGTTGTGGGAGAATAGCAGAGCCAGTGCGAAGTGTGTGTGTGCACGTGGGAAGTGAGTGATAAAGCAAGAGCGAGCGAGCGGCGAGTGTGTGAGAAAACAAGTGAGCAGCGGAGCAGAAGGGAGTTAGTTTAGCTTTGAGAATATCAAGGGAATGTACAGTGGAAGTTGCAGTTTGTGCAGAAATAAATGCTGCAGCTCCTCAAATCCAACAGAGGTTTCCTGTATCTTTGTTTCCCTGCTGCTGAGTGAAGTGAAGGAGGTTAACTCCAGAGCAAGTAACGTTATCGACTCCGGCCCAGGAGACCAAAACTACAGTGTCTCCCCTGTTCCTTCTGATCACGGTCGGGAGGCTGAAGCAGGAAAAATGAACACCAGGATCAACATTGGCCATGTAGTTGTGGTTTTAGCTCTCAATGATGCTCGCGTCTACGTAGTACGAGCACAAGTATGAGCAACAGGATGCTGACTGTTGTTGACTTAATGGCCACAGGTGTCACTGTTAAAAAGCAATTTCTGATTCTTACATTGAGTACCTCTAAGCATAAACAATGACGAAATGACTGAATGAAGTTGATGTCTACAGTCTTTAAGTCAGCATATACAAGCTACACTGTAAAACCAAAATGCAAGTATCTAGGCTGCAGCTCAACTATTCATCACAAATAGTGTACAAGCGTATCATTTTGTCTGATTTTTCAATTCAGCCAAAATGTGGATAAAGAAGTCTACACTTCCCTCCGAAAACCAGTGAAAAAATATTATAAATGAAGTCAAACATCAGAAAAAATGTTCTTTTGAGGAATCTAGGCCAATCAAATGTTTCCTAGCTGACATATTATTGAGAATTAGGATATGTTGCCTCAAAAGAATGTGATTTTCAATGAATAAAAAATCTTCTCCACAGCTGAATCCCCTCTACTGCAGGGTCAACGGCGTGAAGACGAGCAGGAATCAACCAGCTGTCACCCTGACAGAAAACTAATACACCAGAACACTGTGACAACAAAAAGACAAGTGGTTACAAGAATTCACATTTTATACAGGTACATCAGTATCCTATATATGAGCAATACACCTAAACAGAAAGAGACACAAAATGACTACAAACGGCCCAGGATGTACCTCAAAGGGAGATTTGTCAAGTATTTAATAGTCTTATCAACATGGGAGTGGGTAAATATGTGTGCCTTATACAAATGTATGTATATACTTATTATTTGAAATCAATTAACAACACAAAACAATGACACATATTGTCCAGAAACCCTCACAGGTACTTAATTTAGCATACGAAATATGCTCAAATCATAACATGGCAAACTCAAGCCCAACAGACAACAACAGCTGTCAGTGTGTCAGTGTGCTGACTTGACTATGACTTGTCCAAAACAGCATGTGATGATCCTAAAGTGGGCATGTCTGTAAAGGGGAGACTCGTGGGTACTCATAGAAGGCATTTTCAGGTCAAGGGATCCCTTTGAAAATGGCTATACCAGTTTTTCCTCACAAAAGTTTGGTGTAAGTTTGGAGTGTTATTTAGCCACCTTTGCGTCAAGCTAGCATGACACCATTGGTACCAATGGGTTTCTTAGGTTTTCTAGTTCTATATGATGCCAGTATCTCCTTCTAGCTTTAAAACTGAGCCCGCTACAACCTAAAAATCACAAGTTGCATCAATGCTTTATTATCGTGTTAACTTTGACAGCCCTAATGAAGAGCAAACAAACACAGGACTTCCACTCAGGAGGCCGCTGTCCGTGTCCTGTGTAAAAAGTCAACTTTTTGAGTTATTTTAAGTTACATACGTAACCATTTCACGTATTACATCACATACTTACGTAACAAACATACTTATTTTAACCCAAACCATGATCTTTTACTGAGCCTCACCAAGTAGTTTTGTTGCCTAAACACATGTTTGAATGTGGTCACGTATTTAAACCTGCCACTTTGCGACCTTTTCATAACTTTAATGGTCATATATGTCATTTTGTGAGTCATTGGCAAACAACCTACTGTGTAATGTTTTGTCCTTTTAAAGTTGTTTTCTATCTCTTTGTAGTCTTCTCTCTGTGGTCGTTTTGCATTTCTCTGCATTTGTGTTGTCTCTCCTTGTAGCCATTTATCTCTTTGTAGTTGTTTTCTGTCTCTTGTGGATTATTCTATTGTTTCTAAAAGTTTCTGTTGATGCCTTGATACTTTCTACAGTGAAGACTTGTCAGTACTGCAACCCATTGTATTTCATTGTTCAATAGGAAAGTAAATTGGATGTGTGAGGCTCTTGGCAGCTGCCTATTGTGTCTGTAAGGGTGCCAACAATGGGCACGCCATTAGCTGTTTTTTCAACTTTATCATTAACATCACTCACAAAACTCTCAGACTCTTATTTGTACTTGACACAGACTGAAGAGGAGAAGTGCGATTTGGGTCAATAATGTAAACAGAGTGTTGTTGAAAACTCAAGAGTGTGAAAATGTTTCATTACTTACTTGAAGACTGCAATTAAAAAATGGGAAAGCAACACGTAAAACCCTCAATGTGACCTTGATGAAGAGTGTGCTAGTGCTGGCATGCGCTGCACTGGTTTTCAACTTTCCCACCACAGTCCGTTAAAAAGAAGAAAAGCGTAATCTTTTCTCTGTGCTTTTCGCAATTTTCCATCACCACATTGCCAAGGAATCAAGGAATTATCTCTTTTTGTTCTCTTGTTTTTTGTGTTTCTTTTCTTATTTATCTCCAATATTCCTTCAGGGAAGACAGCAAAGTGCTTGCAATGAAAGCTTCTCAGACAGAACCAAGCCAAACATGACAATAACTCTGTATAATACGATAAGTAGCTTAGCTAACCACTTTGCTGACACACAACCTCTATAACTGGTCTCCCAAATCCTTAGCTTCGACTTCAGGGCTTCTCGTGTCAAATCAAATTCAGGCATTAACAGGCAGAGGTTTGATATTAAAGCCCCTAGGTGATGCAAGATTGGGTTTGAAAAATTGTGGCAATTAGTGTGTGCACAGTATATTTTCCAATTGGTAGTCAGCGTTTGTCTTGTAATTCACTACGCTGCATAATTTAATACACCGAGGCCACCTTCAGTCTTGGGCTAAGTGGTCTTTGACTTTATCTACACTTCAGTGCATCAGACTGACAACAAGGGTCTGTGTTAGTGTGGGTGTGTTGCTACAGGGTGAAGTTAGAATATGAAATATGAACCATGAAGACTAGTTAGGTTTATTGAACATGATGATGCTTC
>CAKAKQ010000035.1:0-17161 GCA_916700675.1 Helicolenus avius
TGGGGGAGTGAGAGAGAGAGAGCGCTGCCTGAGTGCCAAGGCGGTTGGATAGTGATGAGTGATCCACGATGTGTTCAGCATACTAAACACTAAAACAGGGAATTTTAATTCTACATCTGGCCCTTGTTCAGAAGCCATGATTCTTTCTTTCCTTTTCCCCCTCTCTATCTCTTTTCACTTCAATTGCCGTTCTTTCAATTTCTTCTTTTTTTTTCTTTTCCTGCCTTTCCTTTTATTTTTTACATCTCTACGGTGTCCCCCATTCCTACAATTTCTCTTTTCCCATTCCAGATGCATACTTTAAGTAAGAGATGGTATGGGAGGGAAGACTCATACTCAAATAAACCACAATCCCTGAGCATGCAGCTTTTGGAAAGTGATCAATATGGCAATGGGCCGCACACACACATGCACAAAAGCACACACATACTATAGACTCCCTGAACATTTCTTTACATCTGCATTGGCTATGATTTTATTTTAGAAGGAGGACTTTAACTGCCTCCTTTTTTTTCTAACTTAGTAGCACATATGCCTGTAAAATGTAAGTGTGCAGCCTGAGTTTACTCCAATATTTATATAGCTAGGTAACTTATTACCACTTTATAGCATGCTTTTAAAATGATATGCAGCACTCTCTAACAAAATCATATCTTAGTTTATATGTATTCAAATTTACAAGCACAATTAAAGCTATTATTTGAAGGAGCTACTGCACATTGAATGTTCCCTGTGGAGTTTGAGACATCTTGAAGCGCTGTGGAGTTGTTATTCTATGAGTGTGTCCCAGTTTTGTTTACAAGGATCTGTTCGCACATGGGTGACGCAATACACATTCCTGCCAATGTTTTCATACCATTATACTGATCAACAGATGCCGTTAATACGCCAAGATGTTGCAATGCGCCAGCAAAGACAGGGATGAAGAAGACGCAAGCTCGTAAACACGGAGGCTGGATTTCAAATTCTTTTCAGAAACCGGCTTTGCAAATGTTTTATGTGGAAGGAAATGCACTTAACGCGTTTGTCATACCCCAAGGATGCACACAATGACTTTGGAAAGTAACACGGATTGTAAACAGATAGAATATTATAGAATATTTGTTTTAACTAGGTATGTAACCAAACCTGTACAAACTACTTACAATTGGTTATTACTACTGTATATACAAGTAGCCAATCAGAAATTACCCATACTAAAATTTCCTAAATGGCTGGAATTGTGGCACACAGTAACATCCAGGTGGAGCATAGGGCAAAAACTTTGGGAAAGCAAGAGAAACCAACATTTCCGAGTGTCATTATAACGCATTTTAGGCTTTTTCGCGCGTCATTAATACGACAGGGGCTTAACCCTGTGAAATGTGTTTTTGCGTGTCATTTAATGCCACGTCGCTACAGTGAAACGTTCACTGTAATGTTTAGGCAACAAAACTATGGCAACGGCCGCAGTTAGGTTTAGGCGACAAAACAATGGCAACGGCCGCAGTTAGGTTTAGGCGACAAAACAACTTAGCTAGGTTGAGGAAAGACATCATGGTTGGGCTTTAAATAAGTTTGTAAACTAAGGAAAATATGTACTTCAACAATGTAACTTAACCACGGAAAACAAGTCACAAACGTCACTAACATAACTTCAAAGTATATCAACAACACTTTGGGAAATGGAAACCAATCTCCTGGATAAAAGTCCGGTATTTGTTAGACCCGCCCACTATTTGCAGTTGCTCTCACTTTTTTACTCTACGTCACTAGCTCTGAGCATCGCATATTTACATGGATGTTTTTGCATTGCAGTCGGTACAGACTAGTCTTTTAGTCTCAAGTCTTTTTGGCTTGCAAAATGTTGGACTTTTTTTTAAACCATGCAGTGTACATGTAATCCCAACTGAGAAGCTGAAAACTGCTGAAAGCTGCAAAGAGGCGGAGAGTGGGAGATCTATTTTCTGTCTAATTGCAGAAAGGCATTTGATTTACTGTTAATATTTAAAAATGCATAATGGAGCTTTAAAGTGGCTTTTGAAACTAACTATTTCCCATTAGTGGAAAATGTAACCCAGTCTACCCTTAAGTTTATGAATATCTGCACTATCATGGATAAAGTTAATGATGCTGGATTGTGATCATTTGAAATGTCATTTGGTGTGTTACAGTGTGGCACGTTGGCATACTGGCTTGCAGCTCCACTAATCAAAGTGCAGGAAAATGAATTTGCGTTGACTGTATGCACCGTCTACTTTTTTTCTGTTTGCCTGCATGTTCATGTTTGTGTGTATGTGTGTGTATGTGTTTGATGTGCTTTTTACTGATTGCAGTGGTGATGCATGTGAGCTGCAGAGCATGGCGCCTGTTCCACGAGTAGAAACAACAGATTTATGATGTGTGAATTTACTACTGCAGTCTTAGCACTAACAGCTGTTCTATGTGTGTGTGTGTGTGTGTGTGTGTGTTTGTGTGAGAGAGAGAGGTGAGATTATTTACAGTGAAATCAAATTCTGCTTTGTTTTGCTGCACTCACCTCATCAGATGTCTTCCTCGGTCCACTAAGCAGCCTGTTTGTTTAAGACTCGGCAGATGTGTAGAGGAAGTGCTCCATTGGTAAGATAAAATATAAATACATAAACCTTTTTTTTTTACATGCAGCTAAAATAAAGCTCTCACCGCAGTCAGGATAAAGTAACAGCTTGTCTTTTATCTTAAAAATAATGAGAAAAAAGAAACAACAACTGTGAAAAGTGGTTCCCTGTGGACTCATAATTTCACCCATCTCACCACAATGTTACAGACAACAATATGCTGCAAGGCCAAACAAGTAGTGCATATTTTAGAGGCCGATATTACCTGTGGGAAAACATATCTTTTATTCAAATACAATTTTTATTAACTCAAGTGTATTTAATTCCATAACACTTTTGACAGTTTTACACTGTGGATTGCTGTTTTGAAACAAGACAAATGACCTCAGCAGTGGCTCCAGAGTGAAGTGAATTCAAATAATGTCTACAAATCACACAGTGACCTTACACACTTGTCATTACACTGTCATCTGTAGGTCAAAAACACGCCCGGCAAACAAACAAACCAACAGAAAAAAACGGCAAGCAAGAGGATATCTTGCTAGCATCTATCTTGCTTTGGCTCCAAATTTTACAAATGCACATATATACACACACACACACACACTAGAATGTAATGATTACATTATGGGAATGTGCATTTTGTCCCCAAAAGGAAGGCGAGTCCCCACAATGTGACTGTGTAAACAGATGTATGTCCCCATAACATATGTAATACAAACACACAAACACACACACATGCGTATTTCAGTGAAATGAGACAAAAAAATAAAAATAAATTATAAAAAAATTAAAATGGAACGTGATTCTGCGCCATCTAGGCTCTTTATTGTAGTACCGGTATATAGTGGTGAACTAGTGTTTCTGCATAGTTGTAGAGGCTTTTCAAGAGAGATTACTTCCATCAGTACAGATACAAAACGAGCGGAGTTTGAACAAAGAGATAAACTGAGCCTCCTGCGACATGTTTGCATATTAAATGCTAAGTCCACTACACATGTTTTATGTAAGAGGAAAGAACAATTAGATAAATAATATATTAACTATTCATTTCATGCATTATTGATGTATTTTGGTGTGTTTTATGTTATATACCAATGGCTCTGTGACCTCAGATTTAGTTTTTCATACACCCTTTGTCTACAGTGTATTCAACCTGTGATCTTATTTATAGTAGGGTATTAATTCTACATTTACCAATCAGATTTGTCAGTGCACTAATATTGTTGAAGCTATCCACTCTTTTACCCTTATTTACTTCTCAATTGTGACGCTGGAGGAATGCATCCAAGTTACTGTTGTCTAGAGCCAAAGAACCGGTCTCAGGGGCTTGTTTGATTGTGATGATCTCATCAAATACATTTACATTGACGTAATATTGGGTCTAGTGGTTAGCGGGGAAACATTATTCAGTTTTGTCTTTGTTTTGATGATACTACCAAGAAGAGGTTTGGGAAGGTCTCGCAAGACTTTCCTGTGGGGTGGATTTCCAAAAAAACAAAAACAAAGCAGTCAATTTTAGAGATGGCAAACACAGCAAAATAAATACAAGAAGAGGCTTAAAATGGATCAGTGTCAGTGTGTTCGATAACATCTGTGAGCTATTTGTTACAGTGTTATCTGACAAAAATGTATTCTTGCATTCAGTTATACATGTTCATATGAGCTGCACCAAAATTTGAAGGAAGGACATTTTTCTCCCTGTGGGATAAAAGATTAAAAGCATTGAACTGCCCTTTACCTAAAGAGGAACCAAGGCAGAGACTGCCTTTGAATGTTTCAACAGAAAGAGACAAAGACGGGAACTGGAGTTAAGTCACTCGTTCAAGTTTCATAAGGTAAAAAATAAATAAATGATAGACAGCGCCATGAAACATCCCCAGTTGATTACTTACATTAAGAAAATCACTTTTTGTATTGAAGTTTTCTGAAATTTTATGTTTAAATATACAAATGAGGCATTCTCTCATCAAATATGTGTTAATTTGCATACATTTTCCAGAACAGACATATGGATAAAGCTTGGTTCAAAATTATTGTTTCATATTGATGACATATTAGAGTCAAAGGTTTTTTTTATCACTCCATCAATCAGAAAATACTGTCAACAGCCATAACAACTCAATTTTACCCATGATTTTACTACAGGTGAATAGTGTAAAAATAAAAAAAACTGATAAATATCACCATTAAACTTCCCGAGCTGATTACTTACATCAAGACAATTATTTTTTGTATTATAAGGTTTTCTAAAAAATGGATGTTTAATTATGCAAATGAGCTGTTATGTACTGTTAACTTTTGGTGAATGTAGAATAAATCTACAGACGTAAATAGACAAAATGTAGTAAAATAAACGCCTAAATGTGTATCTTCTGTGTTTTCTTTCCACTAGTCTAAAATAAGACATACTTTGGAAGCATAATAGCCCAAAATCTCAAAATTTATCAGTGCATGATTTTGCAAGGAACACACTTAAGAACATTAAAGTAGCAAATTGAGAATAATGTCGGACGCCAAGTGGGGGCAACTGTTTCAGCACCATGGACAGAGACTTGCTGAGAATGTTTTCTTTTTGCTTATTTTAGATGCTGTGTATATTCTATGATTTCGTCAGAACCCACCAGAAAAGTTCAGCAAAGGTTTATTTCAATGCAAATGTTTCCTCATATACTGCCCCTTCTCACCTTGTTGTCTTTCCTCCTTGCACCCTGCCACCACATTTCTCCCTTTCCTCTTCACTCAACACTGATTCTGTATGGCACCTCACCTGAAGTCGCCTCTTACCTCTCATTCTCAGCTCTCTTCATATTCCCCCCATTTTTATCCCCCTCCTTCCCTGATCCCATTTCCTCACTCCGAGTCCCAAGTGACCCTTCTTGTCAGGATGCTCACCCAGTCCTTTCCAGTAAGATGTCTTTGTCATTCTCCCCTTTCACCTCCTCGCTTTTTTATTTTCTCTCCCTGTCCTGTCAGAAATCCAATCTCAGAAGGCATCTTGCCATTCTTCCCCCATCCTGTCCTCTTCCTCACGTCACTCCTCTTCCTTTGTGTTATCTGTAGAACTTCTTTTGAGTGCTCACATCCCTCTTGTTCTATCAAGGAATCTCAGACCCCAAGCAATTATAAATGTGCACCCAACTATGGGAAATCTCATGCAGACATAGAATGAATACACAACGTATAGAATACAGAGAGAGAGAGAGAGAGAAAGAACACAGATAATGTCCTCTCACATATTGTTTGAAATTCTGTGAAAATGTATAAAAAAACAGATTATAGAAAGTATTCTCCTGCTTATATAATAAGAAATCTATCTGATGAAATTCTTACAAGTATGGGGTGTTATTAAAAAGCTGTATCCAGGAGAGAGTCCTCTGACACTGCTAACTTTATATCCTGCCCATGCAGTCATCAAACTGACATCCAGGCTTGGTTCAAGAGAGCTGAGCAATGCTCGAGAGGGGATCAAAAAGTCAGTTTTGCCATTTCAAATTGTAGCATTCCTGTTGATGACGCACTCGGGGCAGCACCAGCGGAGCTACCAGTGTTCCCCCAAAGCACTTCCCGTCTGACACAGTCATTTTTAGAACCTTTTTGGTCTTGTGCGCTGCTCTTCATCGGAGGTGGAAAACCGAAACTAATAGAAGACACTTCTGTTCAGGCACAAACCCCACCATTGTGGGACTTATTGTCAACACAAATGTAACCTGGTAACTAATGTAATGATCCAGGGAGTTTTTTAAAGAAATTTCAAAGAAGTTATTTGCCAATTATCATCTATTTACCAGCAGATATGGAAATAAAGCATATAAAATAACTTTGTATTCTTTTCCTGGAAATGTATTAAATGTCAAGAACAAGGGGTGGGGGTATGGCAAACTGAAACCCCTTGGTGAAGAGGTCAGGGTTAAATGCATGGGTAAAAGGGTGTAACTTTGATATGGGTGCTGTTCATTTCCATTTCAATTAATACCAGTCAATGTTACTTTTAACCATGACCAAGATCATTTATTAACCTTGACCAATAAGTGTTTGTCCCTAAACTTAACCAAACCTTAACCATAGCAGTGGCCAGAGTGACCATGTGTGCCTGATCCT
Source organism: Helicolenus avius (assembly GCA_916700675.1). Lineage (NCBI taxonomy): Eukaryota > Metazoa > Chordata > Actinopteri > Perciformes > Sebastidae > Helicolenus > Helicolenus avius. The sequence continues at coordinate 6,678 of CAKAKQ010000035.1, forward strand.
AAGCAGGCAGAAAAACTCAAAATCTGAAACGTTCTCACTTAAATAAATTATATCAATGAACAAAAATAAATATATATCTGAACTGCCCAGGGCCATTTCCGACCAGTAGTGTGAATAAAGCCATGTGCAAGCAAAGCCAGCCTCAAAAATCCTTAAAGCACACATGAAATAGGCCAAGTCTGAATGAGAACAGATCAGCCGTCCCTATCATAGACCTACTTAACGCTTCCTAAATCAAGCGCTAAGTGATTATGTTGTTTGAATTAAAGCTTTAAGACCTCTTTTATTTCCTCTTTCATGAAAGAAAGGCAGAAATCTTTGCAGAGATGTCAACTTTCACAGCATTTAGATATAATCTGTTGCACAGTACTGTTCTTATTGTAAAAGTAGATTCACTTATATCAATGTATCCTCATACAACACTTTGTATGATGTCTTACGAAAAGTTGTTTTATTTTTTTGTGCATTTTCCTACGAATGTCCAGTAACATGAGCGATCAGTGCGCCTGCACAAGGACCTGTGGTGTTTATGCAACAACTCCACCATCCCAAAAAGCTCTGCTCTGATTGGTCAGCTGGCCCACTCTGTTGTGATTGGTCAACCGAACCGAACTCTTCGTACACTGCTCCAGCTATCTCTCGAAATTAGCTTTGATTTAATTGTATTTTTTTTGGTGACATCACCACGTTACGGAAGAAAAGGTTGGACTTCAATCAAGGCATTTCAGGCAGTTCAGGAGCAGTGTTTCTGTGGGAGAGAGTGACTCCCTTTGGTGTGGACTTTGGGCTTTGTAACCTTGCAGACCTTTTGAATGCTTAAAAAAACTATATCACACACTAAAGGAAGGGGAAAAAGCACAAAGGCATTATAGGTCCTCTTTAAGTACGAACAGCATATGACAACAGTCTGCTTATATACGCACCCTGTGTTTACCTTTTTTCGTTAAAAATTGTGGTTGATGCATTTCAAAGTCTCTGGTTTCACATTGTTTTAAGTAATTGATTGGGTGACGTCCCACTACCTGGCTTCCTATGGTGCTCTTCTGTGTTTTCTTCTTGTAGAAGACTGATCCATACACCAGTGACTACTTCCCTATCTCCACACAAATAAACGTTTGTGTGTGAGGACACATTCTTGTTACAAGCCTGAGCCAAGTTTGTAACGATTGTTAAAAAAAAAAAAAAAAGAAATTGAGCGAAGTGGTCTGTTTTAGGCCAAGATTTGACCACTATGTGAATGTTGCTCAGGATAATTGGCTTAAGAAAACATTTACCTTAAAGGGCATCTCTACGTCTGATCGAATTTATCGTTGAGGACTCGCATGGGAATTCCGGCTTTGTGCATTCTTCAGTGATTCATTAACACCAGGAGGTTTTTCTTGAACAGGAAAAAAAACCCCACTATAAATACAATTTGAACTCAGAACATTGACTTTTTATTTAATGTCTAATAAAGTAGCTGGAACACTCTGAACTAACCGAGGGGAGTGCAGAATAGATATACCCCTTGTGATATATTTGTGAGGACTGATATGGTTATAGACTGCTTTGGTGTTATCTCACTTGGCATTGGGCTTGATGAAAAAAACCTAGACTTTAAGGGAGTAAGCGTTCTCACTTGGACTGCTCAGGTTGAACACACACAGTTATTGTAAGTAAGGGGCTTTTTAATCAAAATTACCTGCCACGTGTAGACGTGCACACATGCAGACCAAAGTAGTCAACCCTGTTATCCTAGAACTATATATATTAGCCAGACGCCTTGCTGATGGCTGTTATTATCTGTTTTGGCAGACTCTTGAGATATCTTGTCCACAACCAGCCTCTTGCCCTCTGGCATTCAAACTCCCACAGACAGCAGTTTGCATCCCCAGCCGAGCCATCATATTAGGGCTTAACACAGGTTCATAAGGTGTCCAGACAAGGAGACAGGAGATTCACGACGTGACCAGAACTGTCGGATTTTTGGTGCTTCTTAGGATATTACGTAATAGACCTCTGCCAAGTCCAATGAAATTCATACGTTTCTTGCACAAAGTGGATAAATGCTTACATCAACCAATTCATCCCCCACCCTTCTTCTCCCAATTTGGAATGACCGAAGCCCTGTTCAATGTGGAGTTGTCGTCATTTCTAAATCCCACTGTTGTTTCCTCGGAGGGTTTGGACAGCCGCATGTCTCCTCTGATAAACACAGAGTTGACAGCTACTTCTTTTCACCTGACAGAGTGGAGCTTCCCTGGGAGGATGTGACACACAGAGAAGCTCACACTATCCCTCTAGATGCTGTCAGTTTCCCCACAGGTGCTGTGGCCGAGCAGTTGGAGTCGCTAGTGCTGTGACAAGAACATGATCCCTCACCAGTTTCGCACCCGTCAACACTGTCACTTACTTTTAATGGGTCGCCCACTTGACGGACCACAACATTTTCTTTTAAATAGGTTGTGTAATTTTTTTTGTTCAGACTTTGTCAGAGATGCTCTAGTTTGTAGTGTTCAAATTGCATTCCGTCATCCTCTTGCATATGTTATGGTATAATTGTTTTTGTTAGCAGTTCTTAACCTGTAGGTAATAAGCCCCGCAGGTTTTATTCATGGTGTTCTTAAAGTGTCTTCAACTGTAATGACATATTGCTGTTCAGTGGAGATCATGTCACAGTCGCCATAATCAGAAGGGGGGTGTATCAAGTGAAATATGAAGGCTGAGCAATTTAAGATATCGATGACTGCTTCGTTCCATCTCAATGTGCCAGTAAGCCATACTGTACAAGTGAACCGGCATGCACAATGTCAGGGGTCTGGAACTGACACACCTATATGGAAGGCAGCCATAAATCATATTGGTTACACCTTTGTTTGACAAATCAATATAAACATAGACTGTAAACAAGGTATAACATCACCCATTGGTTGTGGACTGACATTTTGAGGTCTTCGAGTTCTGCATTTTGGCCGTCGCCATCTTGCTTTTTGCAACCAGAAGTGACACGAGAGAGTGGAGTGCAACCAAATGCTGAATAGACATTATTAGGCGACCAAAATGTTGCAATTAACTTTCAAGAGCTGGAAACAAACTGTGAAAGGGTTAAAGTTGTAAGACAAAACCACGGGCAACTCTGGTGGTAACAACCTAGTCAATCATAAGGTAGCCACGCCCAAAAACATACCCTGCTTTATCATTTATTTCACTCTAAATGGGACCGTCATTTACTAAATGAACACTGGAGGAAGACTTGAAACTAGCGTTTGAGACCATAAACCCATGTTTGCAATGCTTACTGAGGTAATAAATAAAGAAAAGAAGTTGGGTCATTTTCTCATAGACTTCTATACAATCAGACTTCTTTTTGCCGGCTGGCCATTTGAAAAAAATGCAAGTTTAAGGCACTTCCTCATTGGCTTCACTTTTCAGACCCTGGAGTTGAAAAGACACACACATGTGAATTGACTGTGTTAAGTTCAAGAAAATGCACTAATACAGGTTATTATGTTGTGCTTTTATTTTGGGAAACTCTCTCTTTGAGGCCTACTTCCTGAAACTTCAGCCACAGGTCTCCAGCTGATTTCAATTAGCTTGTTAGGCTGAACCAAGTGCCAGGGAGGAGAGGGGGGAGTGGGGTAGAGGGGTTTGTTTCTTAAATTGTAAATATTTCTTCCATTTATCATGCAAATTATTTTAATCTGCATTATGTTATATTTATTTGTATGTTGTATATGTAAATATTAAGGTTATATTGAAGTTAAATTAATTGTGGGAGTGGGTATGTGCCCTTCATTGTTGGTATGGACCACAGATATATATGCCAGGTGGGAATAGCAATATTGTGTGTGAGAGAGAGAGAAGGCGGATCAGGTCTAGTGTCAAGGCAATCATGGCATCTGCAACACGCGTTACCCAGTTTTGTTGTCCATCTGCCTGCTAACCATTGGTGAGTTTTGTGATTTTTGTAACTTGTTTATAGTCACAAGTAAAAACCCGAGCTCTGGAAAAATCATGGTTGGTGTGTTGCTGCTCACTTTTCCACCACGTTCACTGTACACCTCAATCCTGCTGGCTTTTGTCCCGGTTGTAAGAGTACACCACATTAAAACCTTACACAAAATATAGAGTTTTAGTAAGTAAGTCATGTCTTCCATTCAGTGATGTTAGTTTTAAAAGATGTGGTTCAGTGCCTCCACTTTCCTCATCCACTAAATTTAACTGATCCGGTGATATAATTAGTGCCTTCAGAACAGCGCGATCTCTAAAAATGTTTTTTCACGCCCAACTAAATGTAATGTGCAGTGGTGTGTGGGTATGTCTGTTGGCGTATCTGTCAGACTAGTGGAGTTGCCGTGTATCTATTTATTTTTGTCTCCTATTTTATGGTCTGTCATTGTATCTTTCACTCTGACTACCTGTGTGTCTACCTGTCTGCGAGACAGTCTATAACTCTGTCTGAGAATTGCAATTGACATCCTCCTGTCAAAAACAGTCTGAACCTTGCAATGACAGTTTAGTGGACTGAGGTTTGTAGAGCCCGGAGCTAGACGGATTGGGATGTGTGTGTGTGTGTGTGTGTGTGAGTGTATTTGTGTTATGGGGGCCATGGGGAGGTTGGAAAGGGTCACCATTGGTGATAACTGTAATCACAAAGAGCCTGTGATGGGTAAAATCCCATTAGTGCTAATGCCTGATAACAGGAATGTGGTTCACGCACATCCTTCATGGTGTCTCTTCAATTACAAGCGCACACACACACACTCATATAGACTACATACACACAAAATTGTACATATATGCATGCCATTTTTAATCAGCTCATGATGACGTAATTGTATGATTTACTTTTTGGACGTGCTGCATAGTGCGCACTCATTAAGCAAACCAAAGACGATTCTGTGATGATTCCTGGCCTCTTTGGGATCAAGATGTGAGACTGATTTAGGCGAATAACGATATACGAACTTCTATGCCCATATTTGTTTGCATGTGATCCAAATTTAACAGGAAAAGACACTGTAGGAATTGCCTTCCAGAGTTGCACATCTACACGTTTTCTGATCTGGGCCATCGTTGACTGTTTGTAGGAAACAGGACATAAACAGCAGTCCCCCGTGTTAAAGTCAGACATGTTGTTGACTCATCCAACCATCCCGACCTCCTTCCTTTGCAGGCTTTGTGATTCCATAACAACGTTATATAACTTTTTAGTTCCTTTTCTCCCGACAGACAAAAGTCCTAATTCTTTTGTCATTTGAACATTAGCACATATTGGGACGTGTGCATGTGATATAAGAGAGGATTTCCTCTTATTTTTGTTCGCATTTGTTCTCATTTTGTTGGCACCCATTGATTTATGGGATTCACCGTTTTCTTATTTTTCCTCTTCTCTTGGGTAAGAGAAAATTGTACGGATGGTCGAGAGCACTAGATAAGAAGATAAGAGGAAAATAACATGTTGTTTTCACTGTCCAAAAATCTTTTGTCCAACACAAAGAAACCAGTTTTAAATTCAAGGAACTTTAAAAAAAAAAAAAAACATTAATATCATAAACAGTAATCAAATTTAGATTATTATGTTTTAGAGTAATTATAATGATTTTATTATTACATTTGTAGGCTAAATAAATACTATTGGTCCATTTATCCCAATTAAGACTATAAAAACATTTTGAGTGCGTTCAGCTTCTGAATGGCGTTCATACTGCTCTTAGATGCTTTCGCAATCCAGGCCTTTGATTTTACCTGTAACACCAATCATATTTACTTTAAGTTTATTTAACAGTACCTCAGTTCTTCTTCTTACAGCCTTTTTTTTTTGGTGGCATCTCTCCAATTATTGGGCTTGTGCAAGAGTATTTGCACACGGCACAACACCTGCCCTTACATACAGTAGTGTTTAGGGGGCGTTACCTATGCTAATAATCGGCCGCAGACCTCCAATTTACGATCAAGTGGGATTCATCATCCAGCACACCTGGGTAAGAGCAGCTTTAGATGGTTAAGAACGTTTGGTGCATTTGGAGTTGACTTCTTATATTTTTTTTCTCAGGAAATATAAGATAAATTTAAGAGAATGTTGCCGTATGAGGCCCAATGTCAACTGATGCTGTTTTTCTTGGGAGGCCAATCTCTGTTGGCAGGATACCTGTCCACACATAAACGCAGTCATCTATGCTAAGGCACACACACAGCAACACGCCATTGCACTTTGCACCACCTTAACAATATGAAAACACAGAGCTCAACATGCCGACTAGACTACAACATAGAGAAAGTCAGTGCTCAACAATGATCGGCAGGATAAGGTTAACATTATCAAAAGTTCCTCCACTCTAAATTTGACTATATAGGAGCCTGAACTATACACAAAATTCACTTTTATTAGATAGCTAGATGGATTGACTTCCATTGGGATTCATGATACATCTGACTCTGCAGTTCTAAAAACACAAGCACAACTTTCCCCTGCTCATCAGCACAACTGTCTCACAAACCTGGCTTTCCATTGAATATATATAAGCTTGTTGGACAGGTATTATACATGAGGAAATATGGAGAACATTGACAAGTGCAAAACAAAGTGTCTCCTTTTCCTCTTCAGATTGTGGCATTTTTCCGTTGATTTATTTTTTTCACAGAGTACTGTCAACTGCAGTTCCAGAAAGCTGATTTATATCCTTGTCACATCATGTTTATTCCAGTTTGGTTGCTTATTGTGAAATATCTTGTGCCACTTCCATTTGTTTTATCTTTATCCCTTTGCCATGCAGTACACACAGAAGTCCCAGTGAAGTACATGATGTGTTTACACCTGTGATAAAAGATTAAATGTGTGTGCTAACATAGTGTACACTTACATTCAGCCTACACTTGTATGTCTACACATACAGTGACAGTCTACAGCCATGCTATGATTCACTATGAGTGAAATGTATCATTAAAGGGACAATTTGCCACCTTTTCATATGGATGCCCAAAAAGTGCTGATGGTAAATGAAGTCCACTAAAGAAATTAATTCCCCAGTGTGTGCTTTATTGACCGAGAAAGCTGATTTATCCTGCTCGCTGAACCGTGCCGGCTGTGCATACATGTAACAGGATGCATTGTGTGCAAGCGGCGAGTTTGCTAAAGTACATCTGATAAATTAACTCACAAAATGTCAATGAAGGAAATATTCTTACACATAAAGAGAAAAATACAACCGTACACCTTCTGAGTTCAAGTTTATATATCTTACACCAAACTAAGACAGACTTAACTGCCTTGTTAACTTATCCAAAAACACACTTTATTCAAACTGGACATAATCGTATTAAAAAATCACCAAACCTGGTTAGTCTTTCCACTGTTCCAACAATCAGCAACTCTGGTTTGGTCGGAATAAATCCTTAATTCACAGAGTAATATGTATTGGAAACCGACCCACGGAGGCACCCTTTAGTGATAGTATGTGACGAACCAGGCTTTCAACTAACTCCAATGTAACCCAACCGCAGCGGTATTTGACGGTCGGAACAGGTGGCGTGGTGTAAATAGTGTGAGAATCTACTCGGGGTGGCAGGAGGGGAGGTGAATGGATCAAAGAAAAACAAGACTTTCAACCGGGAGACCGGAATTTCATCAGTTGTTAGTCACGTGACTCGTCGGTATCGTCAGCCCCGTGAGTCGCTAGTCAGTGAAGCTAACGTCAACCATGACTGTTTCCTTACCATACCTAAGTAGTTATGTTGCCTCAACCTAAATTCCTGTGAAGTTTATTTATTCTGAAAAGACACTATGCATATAACGAGCATATGTTGACACGCCATCCAAACGCAAGAGGTGTAACCCATGCGTCAGTCTGTGATGCCGAGGGGCACTGACCAAGCGACAGTATTTGACGAGTTGGGAGTGAGAATATATTGGCCGAGCAGTTGTTCTGCTAGCTGCTCGTTGATAGTTCTCAACCCTTCTTCTTCGGAGGGAGACCATTAAATTAGCAAATTCCAATGAGAAAATTTCCCCATAAAATCGCCCAGCACACCTGTGTCCGAGTGAGGAAGAAACCTTTCATGCATTGTAACGCACACATGACTCGCTCTCTCTGCGTTGTCGTCGGCGACAGCGTCCAACAGAAACTGTCCACACTCACATTCATTACAGCAGAATGATTCCATTTCTGTTAGCATCAGATGGCAATTTGAGTAAAGACTCCACCAGTCAGTGTTTGCTCTCGGCAGCTCAAGTTCTGGAGGGTCCCCGCCTCTCCGGCTGAATATCCGAGTCAGCCGAAACACTGTAAAATGTACACTTTAAAAATAATCGTCCATAACGTCCTCTGCACTCGTATTTTAGGATGCCCCTTTCGCTGTTGAAAACATAACTAGTTTACAATACAAGTGAAGAGAACAAGGGCGTTTTCAGCTACCAAAGCTGAAGTAGCACTCGTCTACTTCTATCATTCCTTGCCCCCAACGGCGTGACTTCCATGTCACTGAATGAAGGATTCTGCAGCTGCAACCCAGAGACACAGAGAACATAGGCAAGAACTGAAGGCATTTTTCACACTATATCTGTAACTAAGATAAAAATCAGCGTATAAGGAAGCCTGAGGAAACAACATTAGGTTGAAGGAACGCTAATCTGTAGAAACCCAGAAACATGAATTCATGGTGCAATGAAGAGCAACTAACATGGATCAGTATGTGCTGAGATGTTAATAGAAGATAAATAATACTGGAAGAAATGCATTAGAAACACTTTCTTGAGTCACCTTTAAAAGTACAAAGTGAGCTTTTTTGCTTTAGAAGAAAAAAATATTCCAGTCTTTGTTATGATTTGATTTAACAATGTTACTGCTTACTAAATTGATTTGGTAAGGCATAGCAGCTATCAGCCCGCCAAGGCTCACGCTGGTTGTTCTTGGCTTTTGGTCAAATTCCCAATGGACCAATTGACAACTCCCCCCTGCCTCCCTCCAAACTGCTTTATGGCAGTGGATTAAAGAAGAAGAAAAACAAGTCTGAACTCTAGACGGTCCCACGACTGCTTCAAACATGGCAAACATTTTCTTTCTTTTTCCCTGTCTCCTTCTCTTAATTCTGTGTTTTCGCCAAGATTTAAATCCGTGAAACAGCAGGTGACACCACAGCACAGCAGGACTTTGTAATTTTAATATCTTTTCTTTTGAAATAAGGAAAGTTCAGCTGTGGTGCATCCAAGACTTTCCCGAAATCCCGAATGTTACAGTCTGTTGTCAGACACTCAGAAATATGTGTGTGTGTGAGGGAAGTGGTGGGGTGCTTAAAGATGTTAATGCGGAACAAATACTGTATCTGCATCATGTCAGTGTCAGCATGGAGCTCAGGTAGGGAGCCCAAACAGCAGCACACACATACTGGATAGACACACACCTATAAAGACGCTCAAACAGCTTTACCTACTGTATGTCTAGACTGTGTTTGTGTTTGTTTTTGTTTTGAGAGATTTTTGTTGACCTCAACTTGGGAAAAAAAGAACAACTAAATTTGAACACAGCACTGTTAACATATTGCCTAAATTTCTTGCGAAGACAGAAGTTTATTTTGAAAAGACTGTATGCATGTAACAAGCAGAAATGTACGTCATGCGAACCTTTGTATGAGAATATGTTGGGTACAGGCATGTCATTTTAACACATGACGAGCCACCAACATGTAATGCCACATTAAGAGGTCATGGTGATTTTCCCATATTTCTGTGAGATCAGTAGACTTAGAGAGGTGACGTGTTACCCTGCACTAATCACTGAACTTTCCTCTATGCACATATTCATTAATACTCATCGCCATGACAATGCTATCAAAAAATCCATTCATTATTTAGTGGGAATGAAATCCCTCATTTGTGAATCTTATGGGAAGACTGGAAGAGTGATTTAGACTGATTTAAAATTAAATATGATAAATGGAAAATGCAATACCGCAAATGAAGTGCCTCAATTCAGCTAGAGAGATAACCATTGCCAGTGTATAAACAGAAACACTTGCCATTTGAGAACAAAGCACGCCCAGAATACATGATAATGTGTTGAAAAAGCAATAATTCTAACCGCACTCGGAACAACTTTAATACATTGGGTCTGTATGATTTTGAATCATCACATTTCCTCTTTACACTTTCATTGCCTTGCCACACTGCAATTTGGTCAAGTTGAGAAATGTTTCCATGATCACGAATGGACACACCTGGTGGTCAATGTTTTATTTCATTACAAGTGAATGACTTGTGGCTTTGTGACATTTAAGTTGTGATTGAAACAGTCTGTTTGAAGTGATTTTGATTAGGGCACTCAGAACCAGCGATTCAGAACAATGAGCATTATCAGTATGGTCATAACTAATACATTCAAGTTGATCATGACCAGCATCATAATGAGACATAGCAGTATATGTGATTTTACATATTTATATTATTATATATAATATAATGAATTAACATGTTTTAACCGTTTTAATAGTCTGACTACTTGATACCTATT
>CAKAKQ010000036.1:0-12145 GCA_916700675.1 Helicolenus avius
CTAAGCACAATCCCCAGCACACAGGGGATCGGCATCCCGAGGGCTACCTGGTTGATCTTGCCACACACTTGTGTTATGCCCAGCTCGTTCGAGAGCATAGCAAATAAGGGAAGTCCACACAGTAACAGTTTAAATGTGCAAATAAGTTTATTAAAGATAATTTAACTGAAGCACAATTAAATCAATAAGGGTGTGGAGTCAGTAGTAAGTAGTGAGGTGATGGGTGCTGTGAAACTATAAGGCTAACCTAAAATCCCTGTAACATGAAGGATAACTAAAGATAAGCAAACCAAACCAAGCTGGAAGCCTGCAAGGCACCAGCCCTCCATGAAGGAGAGAGAGAGGCCATTTTGATATTACCCTGCTTATATGTGCTCCCAGGAGGTGAGGCCAATCTCCTAATGAGAAGGGAGGGGCCAGGCAATCAGAGGAGCTGAAACAGGCAAACATACTCATCATCGCACTGACGAGGCCGTCACACTTGTCCGCAAGCTACGACAAAAGTATTGGATATTTGCACAGAAACAGAGATGATTTTTCTTATGTTCAGTAGGAAGCAAATAATTTAGGCCGCGTTCTTGTCTGTCTTGGATTATTGTGACGTTATCTATAGACACACCTCTGACTTCACTCTCAAACCGTTAGCTTCAGTTTATCACTTCGTCCTAAGATTTATTATCATTGACAGTTATTCTTATTCTCATTATTGCATCTTGTATGAAAAGGTGTTTTTTGTAGTCTGGCTGCTTGTTAACTCGTTAATTATGTTTTTGCGTGTATTTATTCTGTTTTATTGCACTCTCGACATCATTGAAAATGAGGGCATGCCTTCAATGATTCCTCGAGATTTAAATAAAGGTTGATTGAATGAAGCTGGTCAACCTTAAAATGAAACATTTTCCTTAAATCAAGTGTCTATCGGGACATTGCTGTTTAGTCACCTTTAGGTCCATGAACACTTGTGGCTATAACACCGTCCTGGGAACATGTCATTTTTCTTCCTAATGTTTGATTTTTTTCCTTTAATACGATTCATATATGTTTGTGTTAGTCAGATTATATTGTCTGCTGAGATGGAATCATTGGAACATTGGGGATTAGACACCCATGCAAAAGGAGAGCTGTTACACAGAGTGAAAGGAACGGATAAACAGCAGTAAATCGTTTATGGGGGGTTGCAGCCTTTCTAACAAATACTATTTCACACACATAAACACACACTCTCGGTCTCTATCTGTTAGTTTCTGTCTTTCTCCGCCTCTTATCCCGAGTCAAGCGGGGAAAATCACTGACAAAATCACTCCGTAACTTGCACCAGGATGTTGAAGGTTCTGCACCTCGACTCGCTGCAAATTGGGGGGATTTAACATTCTGGGCAGAGATGCTCTCTCATTAAGATCTGTGTGATCTGACAGCAGGCTCGTGATAGCAGAAGAGAGCTGATTTTGCTCTTTTTGAGACACACACACACACATATGCAGCCCATATATGCAAGGATGGATCTCCAAATACTACACACACGCACACACTCACTGACACTCTCCGTTTTAGACATACACACTTCAGGTGTGTCTGATTTGATCTCGTCCCCTAGATGCTTGCGATCAGCAGCTCTTCACACCAGCAGTGAACGATGTTTCGTTGGCCCATATATTATCTCCTTGTGTTGCTGAATTTCATTATGGTTGAGATATGAGGAGCTTGGATCATGCTTTAAAGTTACAAAGCAGGATGTTGATTGAATATGCATTGCCTCTTGACTGCTTCCACAGAAACAGCGAAGGAAGCTGCTTAACCAGTTGTGCCACATGCCGAACTGCACCACATCATTCCTGACCGTCTAACCCGACAATGATATGCATTTAAATTGTCTGTCTCCTCTTCATGTGGCTTATACTGAGAGAGAGAGCAAGGAGGAGTTATTCAGAAGAAGGGCGCCAGCGTTCATATTACTACCTCAAATTAAGCCTTTTATGCAATCCTTTTTATTTTTAGACAGAATAACTTAAAACAAAGAAAGGTCTTGTAACACAAGAAGAAATGCTGGTACGAGGTTTTCTTTGTATGGTTCCACAAAACTGAGGTGAAAATTAGGAATCACTTTGCTGATTGGGATTGTTTTGTTTCGTTGACCTGACTATGTAGTGTTGTATCTTCAATAGCGCTTTTCTAGTTTTAGCGACTACTCAGAGGGTACATCCCAAGTCACTTATTTGTCGTTTCCTCGTTCCTCGCTTGAACCAGAAGTTGTTCTGGTGCGCCATCTTGGAGACCGTCCCAAAGCTCTTATTTCTGGACGGAGAAGCGAGGGTCGAGGAGCGAGGAGGGATCTCTGAGAAGCAATGAGCGAGGATACACGAGAGCAGCCTTCACGGAAGTCGTGTAGCTTAAAAGCCGACGTACTCCACCGACTGCGTCTCCAGCTACATCTTCCAGGCATTTAAATCATGGCGGAAAAACAGCAAAGTTTTAAGTGTCCGGTATTTATTGTTATTTCATCCTTATTCTATGAAATAATGTGACGTTAATGCAACATGTGTTTACATTTATTTCATCCACAATCCGTTTAGTTACGTCATGACAGGGCATCCTAATGTTTGTATTGTAGAGCATCCATTATTCATCGGACTTTTGTAAGGAAATAAGTGTGTCACGCCAGAACAAAGGTAACGCCACAACCTATCATTAATTGTTCTTCATATGATGTGAGGAAAATGATGTGTGACATTGATTAATGTTTTCCCTTTTCTGATATGTATGAAATATGTGTAATTTAACATGGACATACGCTCAAAGTTTAATTAAACACAGGACTGAAAATAACCACCTCTTCGCGGGGAAGAGGCCTAATACGGCTAAGTAATATTTTACGTCTGTTTTGACCGTGCTATTTCGCTGCATTTTATGATAATCAATACAATGTCACGCTATCACAACTGTCCACGTGCCTATTAAGTGTGCATGCTCTATTTATTATGTATTAACCTTATTATAAGTAATCACACTTAAGCTCTTCCCCTCACTTTGCATGTGAGACTCACTGTTGAATATGATCTGACATTGTCACGTTAACAAGAGATGCCATTTTCTTAATATTGAATACAACTATCTTGTGTCTGGGATCAGGGATGCAATAAGTTGACATGTTTTGTACTCAACAGGGAAGTCATAAGAATGATGGGCCTGGAGGGATGCCTCACCTCAACATAGGTCTCAAAATAAATGTGACAATTGAAAGAGAAAATATAAGGTGAACTATTGCATTTCTTGATCATGAGCTCAGTTCACCTCCATAAATAAGCATTTGTGACTATTGTTATTTTATATAATGCATCACATTGTAGTGTTTTTAGTCTGTCAACATCTAACTGAAAAATCCCTTGTTTGATATCTTCTAGATATAGTGCCCGAAAAAACATAGAAATACTACAGGAAACACTATAGCAACACTATTTAAACACTGTAGTATAACTGTAATTTCATTATAAATTCACCATAGCTAACTCAATAGTATTACTGTAGTAATTTTCTATATTGTCTGATTAGTGGACGACCCCTATTCCTCCTGAGCCACAGCCGCATGATGGTTACAGTAATAACCACTTGATTAAGGTAAGGGATGGTTAATGATTATAAACCTTTTACCCAGAGTTCAGTGCTTACTCTATGCGGCCTTCATAATCTCACATAATCTTGCTTTGCTGGAATCTCTCTGCATATCTGCGTTTACATGACATTACATTGGGATAGAATAAACTCCTGAACCTGTCCCTTGACCCGTTCTTGTAGTCTACTGCATGCTGCCCAACTGTCAATTCCATAACATATCCTCACAGCGTTGAGCTGCCTCTTTGTAGCCTTTTTTTTTAAACAATCTTTACTGCAGCATTGCACTACTTTGCTGTGTCTACAGTGCCTTGCCACAGCTCATCAAAAGATGAATCACCTCTGTATTCCTCTAGTGTGTCCTGCAGTGCCTCAATAAGCTCTACAGCCGTAGATCAATGGACAGCGCTTGAAGCAAATCAGAAAGCAGCGTAGATTCTCCAGGACCTTTCTTAAATATTGCTCTAGAAATCCATTAAAGGTGAGGTATATTTGTGTAAATAAGCCCCATGGATCCACAGATATTCTCCACATCTCTCTTGAAATACAGCAGGTGGCCTGCCGATGAGTCTATATGCATACTTTTTGCTGTTGTGTCTGAAGCTTTCTGGGTGAAACTTTATATGCGTCTTTCTAAACCGAGAAACTTTTCCGATTAACAGAACCTTTCATGTACATATTCACCTCGGGTACTGCTTACGTCGCATCAACAGTAACATATGTGTACAAATGTAGTCTGTACTTTGATCAAAAGTAATTAAGCAAAAGTAGTAAGCAATCCCTGGTCATTTTCCAGATATTAAATATGTCTTTCAATAACCTTGACTTAATCGGTTCAGTTTTTATTCAAGCCCAAATCTTCCCAGCTCACTATTTTTAAATGGGACCTATTATGCTTTTGTGCATAATTGAATCTGTTTTATCTTGCATTCTGCTTCGGAAGCACTTGATACATACTGTCAAAGGACAGGGACACGTTTGAGACTTACAAATCACAATGGTGCTCAGGTTTTTTTTTTTTGTAGAGTGCCACGCTGACTACCATCATCACATAACCAGCATCCATACACCACTTCTCAGATACCACAACCACTTGTATAGTAACTGAGCTCACTTTCCCAAGACCGAGCTAGTCAATTACGAGCTCTATTTGCTGCAAATCCCAATGGAAGGAAAGGAAAACACAAAGTCAATCAACTGAATGATTCCCTTCCCTAAAGCCGTGTGGAGGCACACAACATTAGGAAGCCGGAGGGGGGAGGGAGGGTGTATCACTGAGATACACCCACAAGATGAAAGAGGAAAACAAAGAAAAAGAGCCAGCTTTGGGATTTGCAGATCACGGTGAAGTTAATCAACATATATGGTGACATATGGCGATCTTAGGCAGCATTTAGAAACAATGAAGAGTTCTACTTTTCCACCGTAGATCTGTTTTAAATCCCCCCCAGAAGTAACATCTGTCTTCATAAGAATGTTGTGTTTTGAAAAAGGTGGCAAGTCTTGTAAAAATTATTGTAGAGTGCTCTGTTCTTCAGGAAGGAAACATAAACTGCCACCGGCTTTCTGTATCATGAATCTTTTTGCTTGGGACTGAATGATTCTTGCAGCGTTAGGGTAAGGTCAGGATCAGGCTTTGTGAACCCCCTATTTGGCCGATACACATCTTCTCTCCTTTGTCATTTTCTTCCTCTTCTCGGTCACATCGCGGTGCCCTTCGTCCAAAGAGCAATGATGTGCAGCGGAGCCGTTACAACAGTGACTGCGCTGCACTTTGATGAAGTGCAGTGAAGGCCACTGCTACAGTTGGCGTCGCACACACACACAGAAGTAAAACTTCCAATTCTCCAGAGTGAATGCTCCTGCAGCATGTGCTTCATTGACACTGCATGAACTGTGTATAACAGGAATCTTTACACCTTCAACTGAGGGTGTACTCATCAGTGGTGGTAAAACCAGAAAATACAGTATAAAACATTGAAAAAGTCCAAGGCAAAGTCAAAGTCAAAGTACATAAGTATCATTAACAAGATCTACTTAAAGTAGGCTATCACAACTAGAAGTACTCATTCTGAAATGCTGACCGATAAATCATACTTTCAGCGTCATCGCGATATGGAAATATGCTTGCTTTATGCAAATATATGTATTTATGAATTATAGGAAACAAATTAACAACACAAAACAATGACAAATATTGTTCAGAATCCCTCATAAAAAATGTGCTCAAATCATAACATGGCAAACTGAAGCCCAACAGGCAACAACAGCTGTCAGTGTGTCAGTGTTCTGACTTGACTATGACTTGCCTCAAACTGCATGTGATTATCATAAAGTGGGCATGTCTGTAAAGACTCGTGGGTACCCATAGAACCCATTTTCATTCACATATCTTGAGGTCAGAGGTCAAGGGACCCCTTTTAAAATGGCTATGACAGTTTTTCCTCGTCAGAATTTAGCGCATGTTTGGAGTGTTATTTAGTAGCTGGTGGTAGTTTAACTCGTATGACATAGTTGGTACAAGTGGATTCCTTAGGTTTCTAGTTTCATATGATGCCAGTATCTTCATCTTTAAAACAGAGCCTGCTACAACCTAAAAATCGCAAGTTGTGTTAATGTCTTCAAGAAATGTGGCCATGCATCTCGTACAGTGGATAATGTGAGAATAATGGCTGCATCTGTGGTCACAGGTGTTGTTGTACGTTGTGGGGTTTCACTGCAGAGCGTGCATAGCATACAGCAGAAACTGCTGCCTCATGATATCCTCCTGATGTGCTTTTCTCCTTCGGAGAGGCTTAGAGTGAAACTAATCTCGCCATTTTTCCATGCTTTTCTTGCATATTTGAATTGTTAGATAGTGTAAACTGCTCATTTTGGATGGCATTACACATTGTGAAAGATCCCATTACTGTTTGTTTTGCTGTATTCATGCATCACATCACCGTCCAAACTCAGCAGCTTATTCCTGATCCCAGATCGACCTGGCTGCTGAATACATTCAGGCAGGTGGGGCTGAATGACATGATGCAGCAGCAGTTTGCACGAGTCAAAATATTTCTGTTACATCAAATTTCACCCTGGAATCTGGGAGTATTTATAGCAGCCCCACATAATGTCGTTAACGCTCAGCTGTGACGCTTTAAGGGGTGAAAACCCATCTGAAATAAATGGGCAGTAATGAGTATGACAAAAGTAGACTTTGATTGCCAGTCTTTGTTCTGTCTATTGGTTAGAGAGAGAGCAATTAGCATCGCTCTGACAGTCCATCACAGCTTCGGAAATTGGATTTTGGTCCAGAGTGGTTTTCTTAAGACCCTCACCATGGCTCTGACACAGCACTGTAGCTTATTTTGTTTAGTAAGGCTGAGGCTCCTTATACCTTGCATGCCTTATGGCATATTCTAGCATTGCTTGATTATGGTGATCAGAAAAAAAATAAAGATTTTATCCTTTGAAAATTTCACAGTAGAAACCCCTCAGTGTTAAAACATGAGGAGGAAGCTGGGATTGCAGGCGGTAGTGGTGTGTAGAACAGCAGCTCCATCTAGTGGTAAGCAAGGTTGCTTTGGGTCCAATGTATGGGAAAACCCAACTTCTGTAACTCACAGGTTTTACCTCGAATGTCCCTTTACAACAATAAGAATATAACAACAAATAACTGAAATAATCAAATTTAAGACGCAGTTTTTGCTCAATTACATGATAAATAATTTAGATCTCTTGTCCATGATACATGTTCATCTATATTTTAAAAAATATGTTTTTATACTTTAGGGTAGAATTGAATTAGAAATATGATGACTGAAAAGGTGGCTTTCAGTTCTTACCCTACATAGAAAACCCAGGGAATTAGTCCTTCTATATTATAGATTCATAACTTGTAGGTGATGGTAATTGTACTACTTACAGCTTCATAAAGTTATGAAGTTTTACATCAGGGAAACAACTGGCATACTGGACAGAAAACGCCGAACAGAGCAAGTGACGTAGGATATCAAGCGACCGTTATTGAGTCATGTGGTATGAAAGTGTCATAATAACGAGTAGTCCTTTAGTAAGTCCATTAAGAGCGGTTGGGAGTGGTGTTGGCTGGGTCATACAAACACAGGACTTTCACCCCTCAGGACTTTACGCTTGCAGCATAACGTTGTTATGCTTATTACGTAACTTCATGTAAGATAGTCCGCTATGGGTTGTTGTTATTTATTTACGCTAGTTACATTGTTATGGTTGTTGTTAGGTTACGTTGTTAGGTTACGTTGTTAGGTCACGTTGTTAGGTTACGTTGTTAGGTTACGTAACCAAAAATCAATGTTGTACGTACGTAACGTAACAACGTAACAACGTAACGTAACGTAACGTTAGGTTATGTAGTTACATTACGTTGTTACGTTACTTTTCTACGTTAGGTTGTTACATTACGTTACATTACGTTACATTGTTATTTTACGTTGTTACGTTACATCGTTACGTTACGTTGTTACATTGTGACGTTCTTACGTTGTTACGTTACGTTGTTACGTTACGTTGTTACGTTACGTTGTTACTGTACGTACGTACAACATTGACTTTTGGTTTCACACGGGACACAAACAGCTGTCTTCTGGGTGAAAGTCCTGTGTTAATGACCACCATCCCTCCCGACCTCCTCCTTATGTGGACTTTATAGCGCACTACATTACCTGACTTCTGGAGCAGTTGCAGTTGCTCTAAGCATCTAATAATGCCACGGATGGGTTTACTTTGGAGTTAGTTGAAAGCCTGGTGCGTCTCATACAGACACTTAGGGCTGCCTTCTATCAGACGCCGAGGACTGAGACAAAATGTCAGACGCCCTGGAAATGAGACTGGGGCTGAACGAACACACCAGGTGGTTTCTCCCTCTCCATCTCTCTAAATCTTTTTGTCTTTTAACACTCAGACTGACTTTTATCTTTTATTTACCTTAATTGTGCTGTTTTCCAGTCTGCTGCTTGGAATGAACAAATGAAAATGTGTTTCTTTCCTTGTGTTCTCGTCAGTCTTTCTCCCCACCCAAACAACAGGCAGTCACCTTTGAGTATGTTCATACTTCCTTATGGTTCAGCACACTCTTTATCGAATAACCCCATTTAGTTGTGGAAATTAATGTTGTGTCAGAGTCAACGAGCTTCTCTGTTTTAGATATAAGCTACAAACAATCCACTATCAAACATTTGTTTCCAGAGCAGTTAGTGTGACACAGCTTGCTGCTGAGGCGAAGTAATACATAGTTAAAATGATGAACGTAGTAATGTTGTCTTCCTCCGGGGCCATGCACATGCAGTGAATTGTTTCTTCTCATAATTGGAATGGAAGTGATGTGTTTTTGTCTGTGTGATTTGCTTCAAAGCTCATTCATATAGTTTGCCTGATTCTTTATTTGTTTATATTTTTCAGCAAGAACGAGAAGTGCAAATAGCTTCCAGATTAATATGCAAGACACTCTGAAGGAATAATAAACTCTTAATGGAGAAAAATAAACTCAATTTAAACTTTCCAAGACAGAAACTCAGCCTTCACCTGAGTCGTAAAGATGAGTAATAGAGGCTGTAAAAAACATATAATAAAAAATAAGTGATGACTTATGGGTTCAAAAAGTTCTGGAGTATATTTATTAATCACAAAATTGTTCCGGTGTGTAATTCAGAAGGGAAAAAAAGACAAAGCAGCTTGTCATGCTCAGTAGCCCAATTCCTGTAAAGGCTAATTTAAGTACTCCAAAGTATATCTCCGCAGATAACACCAGCGCCACCTCAGCAAAAATAAAAAAAAAAACATACAGAAAACTCCACTCGTGTCCCAAGACAGTTGAAGTTCAGCCAAAGTCATCCAAGAATGAACATCACATTTCCTCCAAACTTCTTAGCTCAGCTGAATCCGCCTCAGAGCCTCAGGATAGTTTCTGTTCCATCCATCCACGACTCACGGGACTGACGACACCAACGAGTCACGTGACTAAAGACTGACATGACACACAAGTCACCGTTACTTGTAGTTTTACGTTGAAAGTTTTGTGTTTGTTTGACCACCACCCCGACCGTCAAATAACGCCATGGGTGGGTTTACATTGGAGTTAGTTGAAAGCCCGGTTGATCACATACTGTCGCTAAAAGCGTGGCTAGCTGCTTCCCCCTATTTCCCATCTTTATACTAAGTTAAAATAACCAGCTGTGGCCCCTTTTTTTCCCCACCTGTTTTCACATAGCTGCTGACTGTAGCCTAGTGTGCATAAAGTGGACCCCCGGGCCTCTGTTTGCATCTGAACCACAGTCAACCTTTTTCTGAATCTGAACCACACCTGACTTAAAGAAAAAAGACAAAAAACGTTCAACTTACTTTCAGTCCAAAGACGTTAAGAAGCACCTTTCTAAAAAAATTTAAAAAAAATCCGTCTCCTGTAAGCTCATTTTGTGTGGAGGTGAAATGAGCAACATAAGGTATTCCATTCACAGCATGAAGTGTCTTTTTTCTTGCCATCAGGTATTAGAGAGGCTATGACACTCCTGTCACAGACTCATCTGAATGAATGATGCATGGCGTCGGGGTGAAAAGCGGCATCGCTCATCACTCAACTTGGAAAATGATGCAATGTTGCGAGAATCAAATCACATTTTGAATGTGGAGGGCAGAGAGAGAGACGGCAGTGACAGGTTGAGGGGAGGGAGTGATGGGAAAGGGAGCTAATGAGAGACAACGTTTTCTAAGACAGCAGAACACATTTCAGTCCAATAACATCCATCTGGAGATGTACTGTTTTCAGCTGTCAGGAGGAAAGGCCTTTCTTGTTTAAACTGTTGAAATGTCATTTACATTATTGAATATACTCTGAAACTCACCATCAGTAACACAGAAACTGTACCCAACCGGGGGTAGAGACACCAAAGAGATTCAGTATCCTGTTTCCTCCAACAAAACTAAATGAAACCAACAAAAATACTCCCGTTAGGGATTTTAAACTCTCTCCAAGTCTCTTCAGTCCAAGTTAATTTAGGATTACTGCAACGCCGGGATGTGAAGGTGGAGTTTAAGGATTTGGGCCACTAGCACAGATAATCCCCAACCTCTACTCAGCATACTTGTGTTTACCAAACACCAGGGACTTTTTTTTTAGGACTGTCAATAGATTGATAAGATATGCACGCATAACGAGCGGAAACTATACGTTTCCTGTGAACACAGAACTTTATATTGAAAAGACACTATGCATGTAACGAGTGGAAACTGACACGCCATCCCTGACCCGTCCAAAACAGACGCTAGACGGGTACCTGTGAGTGAGAACATGTTGCCACTACACATACTCGGACAGATTTACTGAGAAAACAGTGTAAATGTGAGCTGCAGTTCTCAATGAATTTGTGACCACAAAATGCATTCAGCCCTTTATTTAATAAGACTGCAGCTCATTACACAGTCAGCGCCTGGACCAGAAGGAGAGCTCATCGGTGCAGTTCAGAGGTGGAATTATTAATAGGTCACCAAGCTCAGAAAATAAAATGACAGTGTCGGGAACTTGATTACAAAACGTTTAGTTCGGCCGCAGTTCAACTCCTCAACTGTTAATAGAACTCAAAATATTCCTAACTCTTTCATGGAAAACGAGAAGGAGGTGAAAGTGACATAATAAGAAAAAAATCAAAGATGGACAAGCCACTGCAACCAGTGGGAAGAGCAGGTTGAGATGGAGATGTCTCACTAATAGGTAAACACAGCCGAACACTGTAAATGTCTTATCTTCAGTGTTTATGAGGATTTGTTGGACGGTTAACAAAATGTAGCAAACACAACCATTTAGTTATTGAGTGTCGTAAAAACCCCAAAAACAAGTAGTAGAAGTCAGGAAACTAACACACTAAAAGATTTTTCAAATGTTACCAGATGTTGAAAATGTGAGACACCCCACACATAACAACACGCTATGTTAGATTTAACAGTTTTGTTCCTATATTGTGTGGAGAGCAGCGATTTGGCCAGAACAGCACACCACACACTAACAGACTCCATTCATGAACAAGATACCCTAAAGAAAAAAAAAAAAAAACGGATACCTCACAAAATCTCTTGCGAACAAACGTGACTTTAGTGTAAACAAACACAGTGGATGACGGGCAGGAAGAATTATCAATGTTAGTTTTTGCTCTTATTTGTACTGAAAATTCTCAAAGGATGGAAGGATAAAGTCACAGAGACATGTTAAATAAAGACTCATGTTGTTGCCACAAATCCACAAGTTGGTCTTCCATTTCTGAGGTCCATCTTAGTACTACTTTATGCTTCACGTTTTGCAAGCCCCCAGAAAGAGCATCGGTTGTTGATCCTAATTTTCATAGTGTCCAAATGGCGGTACTACAACTTCTGTGTCCGTCACGTGATACCATTGGAGCGAGGGCTGGGAGGCGGAGTTAGCAAGCAATGACCACAGCATGATGGCTTTGACCCCGTAACCAAGCCATGTGAACGAGAAGACGCTACACCTCCTGCTCTATGGGCCCAATGGATGCAGAAGATCGCCTAAAGA
>CAKAKQ010000037.1:0-20019 GCA_916700675.1 Helicolenus avius
GGTGCCGCCGATTTCACTGTCTACCACGTTCAAGCAGCTCGGACCAGGAAACCATGCTGTAAGTAGCCTGATATGCCTATGTTACTCAAGACTTGGGGGGTGGTGTGTGGAGTCATTTTGTCAGTGGTATGCATTTGCCATGCGTAAAAGCAGCCCTATTCTGACGTCATGCCATGCGTAAAAGCTGTTAGCTGGACACAATTCTATATATATTGATATTATTTTTTGAATTTTTTATTTATATATATATACTGCATACTACCTTATACATAAATATGTTTGTTGAAAAGACACAGTGAGCAAAAACCTCAAGGTGTAATGGTGCATGAAATAAAATAAAGATAATTATGTAATGAAGTTAGATCTAAAGTTAACTTATTACTAAGATGACTTATTTACCTCTCTTTGTGTTTTAATGTTGTTTTGTTGTGTGATTTGGCTGCTTTAAGGCTGGATTTCCCATTGGGATTAATAAAGTAGGCTCCGTCATAGAGTGATTCAGTACTGATTATATATCTTTAAAAATATCTTCTGTTAAAAACATAAAATATAGAAGACGTGGATGAGAGTTTAGCTTTTATTGACACCATGTTTCTATGACTCAGCTAACAACAACAATTATGTAATGAAGTTAGATCTAAAGTTTACTTATTACTGAGATGACTTATTTACCTCTCTTTGTGTTTTAATGCTGTTTTGTTGTGTGACTTGGTTTAGCTTTAAGGCTGGATTGCCCATTGGGATTAATAAAGTATAGGCTCCATCATAGGCAACGGGAGTGATTCAGTATTGATCATATATCTTTAAAATAATATCTTCTGATAAAAACATAAAATATAGAAGACATGGATGAGAGTTTAGCTTTTACTGACACCATGTTTCTAAGACTGAACTGACAGCAACTGAATATTGCATTTATAGCCCACTGAAGTACTTGTAATCCATGTAATAAGGCTATGTAATCCACACTAACCAGTCTGTATGTCCCCGTGGCCATGAATCCACCTAAACCAGTCTGTATGTCCCCGTGGCCATGAATCCACCTTAACCAGCCTGTATGTCCCCGTGGCCATGAATCCACCTAAACCAATCTGACTGTCTCTGTGGCCATGAATCCACCTTAACCAGTCTGTATGTGCCCGTGGCCATGAACCCTTTAGGCAGAAGAAAAATTGTCTCTACACCATTGGGCCTCTGGGTCTTTTATGCACCGGCTCTAATTACTGAGTTATGTCTTCTTTTCTCATAATTACCCTAATTAAATGGTGGTTCTCACAGTTTTCAGTCTTGTGCACACACCTACTTGATTAAGGGATAACCCAACTAAAGACAGATGTAAACACGGATGTAGCCTGCAGGTAACTGCGGCATGCCAATACAGATGTATTTGTAATTGTGTAATATAATACGCTCTGTGCACTGAGCTTTATACTAGTTGATCTCGTCTAACCTGTCTGCTAAAAGACAGTTTAGACGAGTTTAGTTTATTTCTGTTGTTTGAACACAGAATGTAAATGTTGATTTAGGTGGCTTAAATGTCTTCTAATCATGTTTTTATGTAGGGATATGAATACAGCCGGAGTGGAAACCCTACAAGAAACTGTCTTGAGAAGGCCGTGGCTGCTTTGGATGGCGGAAAGTATTGTAAGTAAGACTATCAAAACTGCATGGAGAGGAAAGATTTAACAAATTAGATCATTAGGATTCAATCATAATGGAGGAAATGTCTGCAATCTGCAGCGTCTGTTTCCTCTGACATGAATAGGATTTTGTGCTTTTTCTCTACAGGCATTGCAGTTGCCTCGGGGCTGGCAGCCACAGTGACCATCACTCACATGCTCAAGTCGGGTGATGGAATCGTCTGCATGGACGACGTGTACGGAGGTGAGACGCCGCTTTGTAACTGTAAAGAAAAATATGATGTAACCATGCAATGTTTCCAGATGCCTTGAGGAACCAACCAGTTACTCACATGTACAAAATGGTGGTTGGTGTGTAAGTGGAAGCAGATGGTTTTGGAAATGTTAAACTGAGTTTCACTTTTTTTTTTTTTTCAAAGGCACAAACCGCTACTTCCAAAGAATTGCTGCTGAAATTGGTCTGGAGGTGTGTTTTGTTGACTGTACAAAACCAGCACTGCTGAAGGCCGCCCTGAAGGCCAACACTAAAGTAGGTCAAAGAATGATTGAAGAATTAAGTGTCCTTTGTCTTTAGCTAATTGTGTTTGGTCTGATTTGTATCTTGCACAACTGGATGTGTCATTACCCTCTGTGGCAAACTTGAAGCCGTCATGGCGAATCAGCACTTTTTGTGATGACTGTCATTTGCACAGTAGATGTGCTGTGTCAAAGCTTTTTCCTCAGCCGAATGTGTGTGTGTTTGCCACATTTTTGACACACCCTCCTAAACATGCTTCTTCTTCTTCTTCGTGTAGCTGCTGTGGATCGAGACGCCCACTAACCCCACGATGAAGGTTGTTGACATCAAAGCCTGTTCTGAGGTGGCCCATGAATACAACAAAGACATAGTGGTGGTCGTGGACAACACCTTCATGTCTGCCTACTTCCAGGTGAGAGTGACAGATGTGCACATCATGCTCTCTTGATTTTGAAGCAGCCGTTTAATAATTTCCTGCACTCAAATTCCAGTTGATGTGGAAACAAGTCATTGATTAACTTGTGTGTGTTTGTCTTGTGCTCTCTTAGCGCCCTTTGGCTTTAGGAGCTGATATCTGCATGTATTCAGCAACCAAATACATGAACGGTAGGTTGGTCTACATTTTCCCAATTTACTAGCATAAGATGTCATTCAAATATTATACAATGTAATAGGGCTGCATAATTTTATCGAAATCACAATATGGCCTACTGCAATTTTCAAATCGCAGTATTTGTTAAAGGTCAAATGTGTATAAAAATACCATTTAAATTAAATATTGTGGTGCTGCAGAGATGTCCTGGCCTACACATCATATTCAACAGACTTAAGAAAACATCTTTGTTTGGTACAGATCGCTGCAAAAAATCACACCATAATCATTTAAATATGTTTTTCAATGAAAACGAGAATAATGATGTAAAAATGATCGTTCTCTCTAATATCGTAAATCATATCGCAATTGCATTATCAGTCAAAATAATCACAATTAGCTATTTTTTCAAAATCGTGCAGCCCGACAATCTAAACCAAAAAGTTGGTCTGTCAGCTCGTTGTGTCAAAATGAGGAATGAGTAGGATCTGTAGTCTGTCATTTTCATCAGCAAGCACTTCATTATCAAAGCTTTTAGGGCATGAAAAGATGGGGCTCGATTGTCCCTAATATTTTCAAAGAAAATATCACATGTAGAAATTTGCAATATATTTTGCAAAAAAATATAGTAACTGTAAACGTAGACGGTCAGGCAAAGCTAAAACATGCATGTGATCTAATCTACCCAATCTATTCATAATGCACAACATTTTGTTACATCTTGAAATATTATGACTTTATTCTCAAAACACAAACCAATGACAGACTTTCTGCTCCAAAATTTGGACTGTATTGAATATCAACCTTTCTTTTACTCCTGTCTTTTAAAGGCAGGGTCGGTAATCTCGAGAAACTAACAAGAGTTCACTAGATTTAAAAAATGAAAGTCTAGGGCTGTCCCGAATAAAAAATTTTGGGCTTCGAAGCTTCAGTGAGAAATATTTAAAAGGTACTCAAAGTTTCGTGGAGCAGCACGGCGCAGCAGGCTGAAACGTTCTGTTCTGTCTGTATTCATCTCCCCCGTTTCAGTGCCAGGGACATTGTTGCTGCTGCACTACTGTACACACATGACCTCTACACACAACAAACAGCGATATCTGTCTGAGAATAACTAATAATACTTAATGTTGAATATGAATAATGTTGTGGGATTATTCCTTATTTCATGGGCTATTTTGGAATTATAATTATTATTACATACTTATATATAAGAAGAAAAAAAAAAAAGCATTCGAATAGTGATTTGGAGGTTGAATACCATGGCAACGGTCGAAGAGTCAAAGCTACAAAGCATTCGGGTCAGCCCTACAAAAGTCCCAAAATCTAGAGAGAAATTCGCCAAGTCGGCAACACTGACATTCCGTCCATTCAAACCTCCCTCCAAAGCCACTCCCCCAAAATTATCATCATCAACGCAAACATGTAGTGGACAACGAACATGGCTATTGTTAGTATTCACAACAGCTGTCAAGCTAGTAGCCTGTGGAAGACTCCGGTGACGCACAATAAGTGTACAAGCAGAGTGCGCGCAAACAGGCAATCCGTCTTTTGCATATATCGGATTTTTTTTTTTTTTGTCAGAGCATTTAATTTATTGATTGCTGTCGGGAGGTAGTGAGAATTTCAAAAAATGTATTTGAATAACACCTTACCATAACGCCGTACCTTTTTAATTTGACAGGTCACAGTGACGTGGTGATGGGTCTGGCTTCGATGAACCGGGATGATCTGTATGAGCGACTGAAGTTCCTGCAAAATGGTGAGTGGAAATAACATGTTAAACTACTCTTGCAGTCTGCATTGTGCAACATCTGTCTGTTAGGTTACAAAACATATTTTGACAAAATGCCAGTTACCAAGTTACGTCAGTGAGTGTCTGCCTTGACAGACTTCATCGATCAACAAGCCAAATGTTTGCTGGCGCCAGTTTCACCCGTTATGTATCTGGAATCAGGTGTAATTTAAGGACACAGATCTCAGAAAGTTCCAGTATCGTATATTCACCTCATGTCTTGCTCTGCCATGCTCAGTATTGGTGAACTGGTCCCTTATTTAACAAGCAAAACATGCTCCTTAGGCCAAAGTTCTGCACCAATTTAAAACCTTTCCAGACAGAAGTATTTGTTTATGCGTTTGTTGTTTGCCTGATCTGGGTTTTTGGAGGCTTTGTAACCTCTTTCTTTCCCCCTCCAACCCCCCCCCCCATGTGATCTTGGTTCAGCTCTGGGTTGCGTACCGTCTCCCTTCGACTGCTTCCTGTGTAACCGAGGACTGAAGACGCTACATCTGCGGATGGAGCGGCACTTCAAGAACGCCATGGCCGCTGCCAAGTTTCTAGAAGCGGATTCCAGGGTGGAGCGGGTTATTTTCCCAGGTAATCTGTCATCACTGGGGTGTAGCTGATATACAGGTTACTTTTTAGTTTCATGGTGAGTGGAGGAATGCCAGAGAAAGTCTACTAAGGACAGAGTTGTTACTAAGTCCAAACAAACCGGGGCTCAAAATTGTCATTTTCTCACAAGTAGCATGCTGCAGAAACAAATTGTGATTTTCGTCTACTCATTGATTGTCATATATTAACAAAAAACACACAAACCTTTCACCTTGTTATGTAAGGGTTGCTTATCATTTACAACAGCTGGCGGTCAGATGTCATTGACCAATCCCGTTACACCCATTAACCCTGGCATTTTGTTGTTTTTTATCGTTGCGTCCAATGACATCTGCAACTACACCTTATACCTACACCTGTATCTGTTTTGAATAGCAGTGAAGCAAAGGAGGAGTAAACATTCCAGGGTTAGAATAAACTAGTCCCAGCCTGTTCCATCACACCCCACTTGTCCATGCTTTAGTGAGGTAGAAACACAATCACCACCTGACTGTTTTTCATATTTCCCTTCTCTCGACGTAGGCCTGCCCTCTCACCCTCAGCATGATGTGATGAAGAGACAATGCACCGGATGTCCAGGGATGATCACCTTCTACATCAAGGGGAAACTCGAGCACGCCAGCGCCTTCCTCAGTAACCTCAAAGTAATTTGGCAGTACATCTTCATTTGATCTGGACTGCTCGGTTATATGTTTTGGAAGTAGGATTTGCAAATTTCTGCAATATGCAAATTTTAGGACTGGCAGAAAAACTGAACTGCACTCAAAGGATGCTTTTGAGTATGTCCCAAAATCATTAAATTTGGTCACCTTAGAAACTATCCTCAGTAAACAGATTGCTTATTTTAAGCAACATGAAGCTGTTGACAGACCTCCAAATGCTCACTGTTGGCATTTTTGAAAATGATCTGAACCACAAAATGTAAGCAAAAAATATGACCATGTCTTGGGTAGTTTCTGTAGTTGGTTACTTATCTTTTGTGACTTAATTTTTCAGTTTCTTATATTGGGGCGTACACATTATTTACATCCTGCACTATGTTTTTCTTTTTGTTTCAGTTGTTTGCGATAGCTGAGAGTCTCGGTGGCTATGAGAGTTTAGCAGAACATCCGTAAGTATCCCTGCAGAATTTGACTGTCAACATATTATACATACAGTATATTATAACCCAAATTCTAACATTAATGTGAAAGTTTATGATTCAAGATTCAATAATTTATTGCCATATCAACATGATTGATTGGAATTTGTCTTAGTAACTCACTTAAACAGAGACAAACCTAGTAAAGCCACTCACTCACTCATAAAGCACATAATACATTAAACAAAGTATAAAACAGAAATAATATAAAATAATCATAAAATCAATAATCAGATGGGTAAAATGTAATCCAACACATAAGAACACCATAAATAAAACATTAGCACCTATAGGGAAATTGGCATCAAATGACCCACTAGATAAAGTGCTTCAAGTGCATTAAAAACATCTGCCCTATTGCACAATCATTTAACCTGCCGACTGGCCTGCAGTGCTTACTGTTTGTTTGTAGCGTTAAGGAGGTGGACAGCTACAGGATATGTGCCGTTTTAGATCCAACATACACTTCTCGCGGGTCATAAGTGATGATTGAGAGGGATTACTTTTGTATCCGTCCATACATTGTTTTCTTAGGAAAATGCTGCATATTATAGGGGCAAGTTCAATATGCACAACATTTCAGGGTAGCAGAGGATACCAGATCAGGGCCTGCAGTCTTCCTACTGTTTAGCAGCAGGTTTCTTACCTAAAACTGAAACTTTTTAGCAACTGTATTCTAAGCTGTAATGTTACAAGTAGCACCACAAGAGGGCAGCACAGATCAAGAAGAAAAATCCCCATCAGACTCTCTCAAACAGATTTGAATTGAGACACTTTATTTCCATTGTCTCTGCTCTATTAAAACAGCTGGATGTCTTTCTGTTTATGACTCATATGTAAGTGTCATTGTCCTCCCATAATTCAGGGCGCTTATGACCCATGCATCAGTGCCAGAAAAAGAGAGGGTTGTCCTGGGGATCAGTGACACACTCATCCGACTCTCTGTGGGTCTGGAGGATGAGGTCGACATCATCGAAGACCTGGAGCAAGCGCTGTCTGCTGCTGTAAGTAACATCCAATACCAACACAATAAGTGATGGGAATTTACTGCACACTAAATCGAGAGCACTCATTTTCTAAGTTTTGATCTACACAGAATAACCTACAGAACGACCAAGAGGACACAGAGGTGTCTGGATTTTAATAATGTGCTGGATGTATATTCCCAAAAAAGTGTGAGAGAAGAAAATACATGCTTTCAGATGAGACAGGGCAGATTGTCAGGCTTTCTGATCAATAATAAATAATCAATAAGCGTATGTCAGGCTGTGTAGGTTTTCTGCGTGTGACTCTGACAGCTGTCAGTTAGCTGTAACTCAGGTTTAATACAGAAGCCAGACTGACAGTTTTGAATTGAAAATGCATCACTTGGTCATGATCTCTCTGAGAAGAATATATAAAACAGATGTTAGGTGGTCAATGATTGACAGGTGTGAACTGATGAGTCTCTTCATCTTCCACTGCAACTGACAAAATAATTTTACTTGTTAAATGGCTCATAGTTGTACGGCCACCGACTACACTGAATCGTTTTTACCTAACATCGCCGCTAGCAAGTCATCCCGTTATATTCTAGAAATTTGAATGCATCCAATTTCTAACATGTTACTTTCAAGGCACACAACAAACTACATATTTGACCTGTATAGTGCAGAATAAGGCACGTCTGTCAAAATGAAGACAAATCCGGCCTGGAGGAGAAGAGGCAATTATCTTGGGGGAACATTTAGGGACAGCCAGGCCAGGAAGAGGAGCAGACCAGGATTGAGTTAAGTATGCAGTGGTTGCATGCTGTGAACTTTGTAGAGGGCTGTGGCGTATCCACCCATCTCATAAAAAACCCTCTCCCTGCTGCATGACCACATCCATCATACGCTGTGAGGTCTCTGTATCTGTGCAGAAGTCTAGGGTAGGTCACTCTTAGCGTGGTCCACTGGGCATATTCTTCCATTTGCACTTAATCAGCAAATCCCTGATAGTTTATATTGTTTATATGTCATTCCCCAAAGTCACTCTTTGTGTTACCCTCTTGAAAAAAATGTTTATAGATTCTCACAAACACGCTCATATCTTAAAAAAAAAAATACTTGGACGTTGATTTAGTAGCTCCAAGCTTCTTGTCAGTGTTTCTGTTGTGGAAAGTATTTTTGCTTAGGAGAAGAACAGATGGCTCATCAGAAGTACTCCAGTGTTCCCAGAATCCATTTTCAAGTTGCTCAGTTTCAGCTTTTCTCATTTCTGTGTACCGTTGGCCCTCAGATCTGGCCCGGGCCGGTCCAGACATCTGCATTTTTATCACCTCTCTCTCCGCTCTAACGGCTGATGTCGACATCTGAGGGTTTTTATTGCACCTCTGTCTCTTTATTTCTGCCCTGGCATGGCGGCTGAGGTTTCATCAAACACACAGTATTTCGATTGAATCATTGTGTCTTTTATATTATTCATAGATACATTAAGAGGGGAAAAGAAACTAATGAAACGGCGAGAATACAACAGCTCATTTGGCATTTGAAGCTGGTTGGGATTTTATCACATTAAAACTGTATTAAAGAAGCTCTAGGGTGCAAACAATTCACCACAATTCCCACCTACTGACTGCATTACCATCAGTAGGGAATTTGAGTTTCCTAAAAACCCCTTTATGCCACCTCATGTAGCCGTATCCTGCATGGCAAGCTGCACCTCCTCTCCTCAGGATTCAGATAACGTCTCTGAATCCCTCTGCTGCCCATCTGCAGCAAATGGAAATTAAATGGAGACAAATATCTCTAATGACTGTGTGTGGTCCGGGGAAAAGGCACCTCTGATGGGTGAAGCGTTTAATTGGATGGGACGGCAGGTCAGATTGGGGCAGGCGGTTAAATTTCCGGTCAAGCGTCCTCGTCCTTGGGTTATAGTTTTGAATCACAAACTTGGCTGTTGGTTAATCATTTGGAACTCTCTAAAGGATTTGTGACATTTATAACGTTGTTGGTGTAAAACGCTGTGTTTGTGGTGTTTTATTGATCAGTTTTCTCTGTTATTTTCTGCTTCTGACTTGCCTTTATCGCAGACAGGAAGCAAAAAGAGGAGGAATTGTTGTATGGATTTGTTTTTTTTCCAAGGAAGTGTTAATGTGTCATTTCAGAAAATGTGTAGCATGTTATTAACTGTAACCTCGTGCCTGGATGTGGACTGTACAGAGTATTGATTTCACTGGTCATTTTCTTTCTATTCCTGTCGTCTTTTAACAGCATCCAAAGAAGAAGTGAAAATGTCTTCAGGGCGCCCCCGGAGGCTGAGGTTGAAATCAGTCGAAGAGATGAAGAGCGGAAGGTACCTGAAGTCTCGAATCATCGCAGATGAATCAACGCTTGGGTATCGCTGTTCAGCACACATACAGCAGAGATTCAACTATCAGGGAACAACTTGTTCTAAAAAAACAAATCATGCTATCTGTGAATAATTAATACGATTTTTACATGAGAAATGTTTTCATGCCTATATGACTAGAACATCAGTGTAATCTTATTTTTTCTTATGCTGGGTTTGCTTTGTTTTTATGTTTGTATTTGTTTTGTTTGGAGGGCGATGTCTGGACAAGACTTATGCTGTATATTATACATTTCTGCAGGAAAAAAACACCAAACACTATTCCCGGTATAATCTTGCTTTAAAACTTGTGCACTTCAGGCTGCATCCTAGTTTTGATGCACACAACGGTCGCCAAATGTCACTGCTCTGCAGAACTACAGCTGTAATCTGTATTAATAATTTCCTTATTCTAGCCGCCATAGTTCCCTCTGTAGAAGATGTAGACGTATTAATGACCTCTCATTAGTCGGACTAACCAGACTGATACAGACGAAGCGAATGCCGCCACCTACTGTACAAAAGTCAAATATTTTCTCTTTACTGTCAGCATCTGCTCAAAGATTTTAGAGGCTTTCAGAGCCAATTAAATAATTTTTGAAGAACAAACAATACCTCCATTCAAAAATGATTGATAGAACTGTATGTATGTGGTTACAGAATATTGATATGATTGATATTATGCTTCCAGTGTATGCTTTGTAAAGGGGATATTTGCCAATAAATGAGGGAGTGTTTGAAAAGCTCATGCCTTATTTAGAGCAGAATTTCCCAGCAATGACGACATTGGAGGTTTTTTATAGCAACAACTGAAGGCTGTTAGAGTATTTCTACCGATGAATAATGAAACACTTGATGTGTGTTCTTGAACAAGTCAAAGCGTTTGGGCCGATGACAAAAGCTAAATTTCCCCCAGGTCAGGACTCGCATGGTTTTTGTCAGTGGAAAGAAAAAATGTTTCACTCAGAACTCCCACCTTCTGCTGTAGTCACATCACTGCTTAAGTATACGCTTCATTTGGGACAGACCATTCACGATCAATGTCATTTATGTAACCGACAAATCCATTTAAATCAGTTGGCAGCGTGTCTCGCTTCCTCTCAACCATCCCGCTTTACAAACCCAGGAGCTGTGTAATTGTGAGTTCAGGACTAGTAACCGTAGCAAGTCGACAAGCAAAATCCAATTTAATCTGGATGTTGGTAGGCACGCTGGGGTTTTAGCTGATGGGTCAAATGAGCTAGTTGTCGTCCTAATGACCAAACATCAATAACATTTCCACGAGGAGAGGAGATTGAAGGTTTGGGTTCACTGGAACTTTAATTTCTTGTTACTTACGACAATGTAATGGATTTCAGACTTCTGAGGAGCTTCTGAATCAGCCATTAAAGGGATAGTTTGAGTGTTTTGAAGTGGGGTTGTATGGGGAATTACCTACAGTAGATAACGGTCAGCACGTCCCCAGTTGGAGAAACAGACCGCACAGAAGGACGGAGCTGGCAGAAAAACATATTTTAGCCACCTAAAAGAAAGCCTCAACTAAAAAAAACTATCAGTTTATTACATTATTTATTTTTGCCGGCTTACCTTGACATGAGACAACTATGCAATGTTTCCAACGGGGAAGTGAAGCTGTTATCTAAGCTCTCGCCAAAGCAACCAGACTCCATTGAAAAAAGCTGCAATTTAACCTCGCAGAACACAGGAGTTGCCGGTCTAGTGCTGTTCTACGAGGTGAAATTATTGTTTTTTTCTATGGAATCTGGTGGCTTTGGTGAGAGAATACATAGATATAACGGCTTCCCTGTGGGAAAGGGCTTTCTGACGGCAAGGTAAAGCGGGGAAAATATTCTAATTATAAAGTACACTTAAGCTGATATTACGTTTTTTTAGCTGGGCCTTTCTTTTAGGTGGCTTCTCCAAGCTGGGGGCGTACCGACTGTCAACTAGGTAACTACCTTTCAAATCTCTGCCAAAGGCTGATGCGTTCATTTAGCCATCACAAATGCTGCCTCAGAAGACTTGATGAAACCTGGCACATCCAGTTAGAGTATGTAGATTCGGAGGGGGAAGTGGTGGTCTAAATGGAAACAGGGCTGGGGGAGGCTGTGCATTTAAAGTAGAGATGCTACTAAGGTGTTTGAAATTCAGCTCTCAACTCTCCCAGACTCATGTGGTGGGATCTTGTCACTGTGAGTGTGTGTGGTTAGACTTTTCTAGATAACATCATCATTCAGTGCAGGTTTTCAGTGTTTGTCAGCTCCCTTCAGGCAGCCAGAGCTTTTTTTTGGAGAACAAGTCTCCGTCAGATAAGCCTCAAACACGGATACAAGTTTCTGATGATACAACCAAGTGAAGGCATGAGAGGTTAAATAACTATTCACTGCTAAATAATGTGTGCTATCACCAGTTTAAACAACAAAATGTGCAGCTTAAGTCTTCAACATAAACAAAAGAGTGGCTGTTTTGACTCCTAATGCGGGGTTTCAAAGAAACCTCCCACTTGCATTCACTGGAGGCCTTCTGCACTCCATCACATCTGAAGGCGTAGATGACATTCATGTACGCAAATCTGTAGATAAGAGGTTTAGAACTCGAAGGGCGATCTCATGCGTGTCAGTGACTACGACGGCAAAAATGGCTTGAATGACTTTGGTTCCGAGAAATCGTGTGAACCGACATCAACTGCAGAACTACAGTATATTACCAAAACATACCAAAGAGATGAGAAAGGCAAAAGATGCAAGAGTGGCGAGTCCAGCTTTCTCTGGATGAAGTGTTTACTTGCTGCTATTTAGGAGACCAATTACATTATTTCTTGGCCAGGAGCAGTCACTGCCACTGCAACTTGGCGTTTTTACAATTTCGTCTGATGAGACAATAGCCCCTTTCACACAGCGATTTCACAATACTGCCGCAAAGAAGATCCGCCATTATGCCGGCTTTGCTTTTTCACACTGAACCATACAATAGATAATACTGTACAGCATCACAGGAGCAAAGGAGGCGTTAAACACAACAGCATTGGCGTCTAGTGTTTGTGTGCGTGTTGTTCCGTTGTGTCGGCAGTCCCTTTTACACTGAAGTCAGCTTGGCTCTGTGACTAACCCCTAACAACTCTATCCCCCTATTCAGCCTCCGTACCTTTTATACAGAACAGCGTGGCAGAATCACAGCACAACAGTCCCGCCTTGAACAGGCTGTGTGTGACACAGAGGCTAATGAATGATCCCTGAACCCATAAACTCTGTCCCACATTAACCAGTTTGTTTGCAGGGAGGAGAGACCTGAGAATAAATAGCAACAGTGTGTGTGTACTGTGTTTTATTGCTCATGTAAATTACTGTGGGTAAATGAGAAGCTAAATAAACCTGTTTTTGTAGTTGATTAAATCTCCATGTGTGTCGAGGGCCAGCAAAGAGTCACAATGAAGAATAACAGCATTCATAATCCCAGTACAGATCCGTGTGTTCTCACTGTTACAATTTGAATGTAATTGACGTTATTAGCCCGTAAATTAAAGCATACATTAGTGGCAGATTGAATACGACAACTAAATGAACCAAACAAATAAATGGCTCCAGTGTGGCTGACCTTCAGAGCATCACACTTCATGTACGGTGTCATGTTATATAGCTTGGTTGTAATGGACGTCCACATTGACGTTCATTTTTATAGCATGTCCGCCAGGCCTTGTTTGCTATAAATTTTCCCGCAGCCCTGAATGTCAGCCCTGCTATAGCTCTCACACTGAGATACTATGAACAACAGAGTGTAATCTCACACTTGACGTGTTTTTTTAGGAAAGTGAAAATTGACAGAAAATAGACAATTTCCACAGATTACTCTTCAGTAGTTAAAAGAAGAATTATCCTCTTGGTTTGACCAGAGGGTGACTAAGAGGATATCTGTTTTTAGGTCAATAAAGACCTTACAAAAATCCTTACAACAGTGTCAGGTATACAGAAAGTGATAAGTACGTGTCTGAAGGGTTTCAGTCCCCCATTCTTCTCTCAACCACTCTGTGTTCGAAAGGGAAATAACATACTTAGTCCTGCATTGATTTTGAATTATGTCAATTTTCTGGGAAATGTTCTGGGACAACCAGAAACAACAATGGCAGTTGTTGATCTGGTAAGCGGTTAGTTATGTTAACCCATTTATACCCACAACTGAACTGCAACGGAGGTCAGTGATCTGAAAACACATTTAAGGGGATTTTGGATGTTTCTCTGTAATATGACTCACAGTCAGTAGATATCTGCTGAAACACTGCTTCCATTAAATATGATGATGAGATTAAGACTGGAAAGGGAAAAGCCATAAAGAAGAAGGAAGGCAGAAGGTATAATCAAATGTACTCAACAAATGGTTGAAATAAATATTTTAACGCCAAATCTAAAAGAACAAACTGACTCTACGGCATCATTACCCCTCACCATCATTTCATCTTCAAGAAAATAATTCAACTGATATGGCCACCGAACAAACTGACAGATTTACTGAACATATACTACCGTTAGCAGAGGTGTGCTCTGCCTATGTGACAACCAGCCTTTAATTGTCTGCATCCTTGTTACAGCATGTATTGATCAAGGCAGCGGCATGGCCATGTGGCTTTGAATATAAAAGGTCACAAGTGTTACTGGCAGGAGATCGATCTACAGGGACAATGAAATTGCGCTTACGTTAGCACTATTTGGTGGACACTTCTATCCATATTGAGTACAGAGTTCATACATTTTTGGCAAGAACTGCCTCAGTGAATTTTAAAGCCATGTAGCAGCGTCAGTTTTTTTTAAAAATGTCGAAGTCATGGTTAGTAGCAAATATCAGAATCGAAATCAAAATTATTGGCCAAGTATGTTGACACCAGTCTAGTTTTCCATATACCAGATAACAAATAACAAATTTACAGAGGAATACAAAAACGTACAGCTAAGAAGGTAACAAGCTACTTTTTTGTACATGGGAGTGGGCAAATATGCTTGCTTTATCCAAATGTACAGTATGTATATATTTATTATTGGAAATCAATTGACAACACAAAACAATCACAAATATTGTCCAGAAACCCTCTCAGGTACTGCATTTAGCATAAAAAATATGCTTAAATCATAACATGGCAAACCAAGCCCAACAGACAGCAACAGCTGTCAGTGTGTCAGTGTGCTGACTTGACTATGACTTGCCCCAAACTGCAACTAGACCCCTTTGAAAAGCCCATGGCAGCTCTTCCTTGCTAAAATTTTGCGTAACTTTGGAGCGTTATTTAACCTCCTTCCCAACAAGATTTATTGCGTTAATGCGTTTAAGAAGTTAGTGGCGTTAAAACGAATTTGCGTTAACACATTATTATCGCATACAACCAAACTCTCAATAAGACATTTTTCAAAATGTTAATATTAACTTTCATGAACTGAAAACACACTGTGAAAGGGGGTTAAAGTTCTAAGACGAAAACACGGACAACTCCCAGACCGGACAACGGCGTGGTAGCGACCTATCAATCACAAGGCCCTAAAGAATACCCTGCTTTATGGTCTATTTGACTCTAAATGGGACCATCATTTACTAAATGAACTTCATGCTGTATTGAAGAAGACTTGAAACTACGATTGAAGAATTGTGCAATAAATATTGTATAGATAATAAGTTAAAATAAGTAGTTTTACATCAATGTATTGAGAGTGTGACAATGAAAGGATATCATGCTATAGCACAGTATTTGTTACACTATAAAATAAAGTACAGTAAAAAAGTGAGAGTAACCAACAATAACAAAAAAACAACAAAAAAACTTCCATGGGCTCTTGCATTTTTAAAAAATCAGTGTATGTAAGGAGCTTTGATCAGAAAAAAATCCACTTAATATGTTGCAAGAGGGTTGTTCAAATGCATTCACACCATGAACACAGTAAACAAATCTCCTCTTGAAAGCCCCATACACATACATGTTGCAAATTTCAAATTGGAAGACAAACAGTTTGTACACAGCACAGCACGGGGGTCTGAAAATGTAAAACAAGGGAGATGCATTTTTTATTTCTGTGTGCATTCGTGGGTGTCCATGTACATACTTTTGTTTCTGTACAGATACATTAGTGCTTGTATGCTTTATGTTTCTGTATGTGAACACTTCAGTGGAAGTACACTGTAGATATATGACGTGGAGACCTTTGCATCGCTCACCATGACAAGCAAAGGTCAAACTTATGCATGTTCTTGACTTGGGGCTAAAATCTGTTCCAACACAACATGAAACATGCATGTAAATAGATCAAGCAGAAAATTGCCTCTTGTTTCTCATTATTACCCGACATCTGCTGAGATTAATTATATCTATGCAATACGCCACGTGCTTGCACTGCCTCTTCAGAGAGAACAAGGTCCAACAGGAGTCCATCAGATCAGACAGCGGAATAAAGTATCTCTTGAGTAAGGAAATAAGTTGTCAGTGGTAACGCGGAGGAGATGGATGCGTCGGCAGGTCGAGCTGGAGAGAATATTTTCCCTGCTCCTGACCCTGTCGAGGTGAAGCATCGCATCAATTATTTACACTCTGAGGTGTGTTGTGTTGTTGAGAGAACAGACAGAGCATATTCTGTTATCCCTCTGTCTCAATCTGATGTTTCATTTGTTTCCCAGAAGTCCTCGTCTTCGCTTTTGGAAATTCATCATCCGGTAAGTACCAAAAAAAAGAGAAACATCCCATCTGGATCACGTCCAACACGAGTTGCAGCACACGGCCCCTCTCTGTCCTCTCAGATGAGTCTGACCCTCAGTCATTCACGCTGACTCACAGCCAACAGAGCAGCATGTTACCAGATACCGAGACCACTAACACAAACATTATGATTCATGTTGAATCAGATGACAACTCTGAGTGTCTTTAAAAAGGGACAGTTTGCAAACATGGGTGACTTGTTTATTAATCTTGGAGAAGAATCACAATTTAGCCCCAGAATGAAAAATGCATTAAGTTTTGTTTGTCATAACAAGAGAATTATATAAAGCCCGTCATGAAATTATATAAGTACATGCCAGTGTCGTGTCAGTCACGTAGCTCGGTATATTAATATAAAATATATATATATAAAGCACAGTAAATATAATCAATATCCACGGTGCACTTATAACTAGCGTTGCCGGAAACTAACGATAAGGAGTGCATGAATACTGTTCTGACAATAATTGTAAATGTCAATTCATTTAAACTTGAAAAACAAGAGGAAAGAAAATAACAGCTCCAGGGAAAGGCAGAACAAACTCAATGATTTTGTAAATGTGTTTCCGAGCCTGATCGTTAAGTTTTGCTGTTTGTATATTACAACACACATTCTCGCAGCGCCGTCTGTACGCACAGTAAAAACTCTGCAAATGGTCCAAAATGTCTGGTCTTCAACCAGACGGCTCAAAAGCAGCTCATTTCCACATTTCATTATTCCCCACTGGCTCTGTGTTGCTGGTTGCATCCAGTTCAAGTCACTAATGCTTGCTTACATGATGGCCATTAGTACAGAAGCAGCCACCTATCTGAACTCCCTCATCCAGGTTTATGAGCCTTCTTGTTCACTACCATCTGCAGATGAATGATAGCACTCTCGATCTCTCTCTCTAAAACAGAACATTTGCTATGTATACAAAAAATAAGTATTTATTAATTATTATAATATCATTTACAGCAAATGCTGCAATTAGATTTTGGAGGTTTAACTCAACATCTTATATTTATTTAGACAAACTCGAATCCGAGATTCAGATTTCCAAAAATTAGGTGCAGGTTTTCATCAATCCCATGTATCCCAATAAGTGCCTTTAATTCTAATTAGAGCTGCAACTAACAATTATTTTCATTGTCTATTAATCTGTCGATTATTTCCTCGATTAATCGATTAGTTGTTTGGTCTATAAAATGTCAGAAAATGGAAAAAAAATGTTGATCAATGTTTCCCAAAGCCCAAGAGGACGTCCTCAAATGTCTTGTTTTGTCTACAACTCAAAGATATTCAGTTTACTGTCATAGATTTTGACTTTTTTTCTTAAAAATGACACAAACCGATTTATTGATTATCAAAATATATAGTTGGCGATTAATTGAATCGTTG
This sequence comes from Helicolenus avius, assembly GCA_916700675.1. Lineage (NCBI taxonomy): Eukaryota > Metazoa > Chordata > Actinopteri > Perciformes > Sebastidae > Helicolenus > Helicolenus avius. The sequence goes on from CAKAKQ010000037.1 coordinate 17,742, forward strand.
CAGTTCTAAGTGCAATGCATTAAAAACTGTCTCTTATTTTTCTCTTCTATCTTCATTCTTTTTGTTGCAGCTTTTTTTGCTTTGATCATACACCCTTTGTTTTATTCTGAATTCGGTACAGCACTTTAAATATCTTCAATTGTCTTAGTGTGTTTTACTGTGTTCATGTTTTATGTTTCATGGTTGTGTTTTTATGCTTTTCGCTGCTCTTGTGGGATGATAAAGATCTTGAACTGAACTGAACTTAAACACATATCTAAGACTTGCAGTAGGCTCTCTACCTTTCTGAACCTTAAAAGCAAAGAAAGAGCTCTTTACTCAACAAAATGGTCTTGTACCAACTGTACCAGAACATCAGAGGACTTTTTGTTCGGTTTCTAAAATGTCTCTGACACACACAGGTACTTAAGAAATACACATTCTCTCTCTTGGTGATGGTTTTTGTGAAGATTGAAAGAATCCTGATGCTGAGCTGTAACACACAAAATCTGTGCCAGGGACATGAGACAGTCTTGCAATTTTAAGTACGTAATGAAAACCCCAAAGATGTGATTTTTATTCCATTTCTGAGCAGTAAAAGAATCCCAGAGGTCTTGATTTTTGGAAGAGGATGCAAGTGGGACAAAATTGGTTTTGCGCCACAAGCACATTGATGGACATCCTCCTGAGGGAGCCCATCACAACACCTGGATCTGCACATCAAAAGCTGGCAGGGGCTGTTATCTCTGCGGGGGTGTTACCTGCTGTTTGACTGAGCTGTTGTGCCATTCATCACCCTGCTGCTATCTGTTTTATTCCTGCTGCAAGCATTATGAAAAAAAGATAAAATCTGTATTAGCTGTTTGGGGCAATTACACTGGTAAACTCAGGCAGTTTGAGTCACATAAAAAAATGTAATTACAACACAAAATAATCAAACAACCATCAACATTTTATGATATACAACAGTGTTTGAGTATCTGAGGTAAAATAATCCTTAATTATCTCTCAGACATTATAAAGTGCAGTCAAGCTGTTGCACTGTGAAAAGAAAAGGCGGCGTCGATTGGGTAAGTCTGCAGAATATATTCAAGATTCAAGGATTTTATTTGTCAAGTATGTGCAGTAAAATACCGGGCATACTCTTGAGGCTGTGCTAAAAATGTTAGTGTGAGATGAGGAATAATGATAAAAGAATATGAGTTAAAAAAAGAAAAGAAAAAGAAATATAAAGGATAAAAATTAAAAGATAAAAATGTATAATTATATATAAAGTGTATTTTGGCCCAGCTGTTTAATTTTTCCAGTATATAAAAAATCAAAAACTATGAAGTTGTAAAGCAAACCACAATAATATATAATATACCTCTACTATACTATAGACTTTTCCTAAAGTAAAGTGTATTGTGGATTTGCAGATGGATTTGTAGATAAAGTGAATTATGGCCATAACTTATTAAAGTTATCCAGTTTCTTAGCACCGTAGTGAAGAGAACAGCTTACATACATATTATGATATTAATATATATGATATAAAAAGCAGAGAAGTCAGTGGAGGCTGAGCGCAGTCCCTTGAAGTGTTTGAGGAAAGTAAGTAAGTAAATATAAATGAACAAATGGATGCATCAGTGCAGTGTGTTTACACATGAACAATGACAGACTTACTGTTAATACATTTATGTGATGTTGTTACTAATGTTGCTTATGTGAGTCTTAATAAACAAACATTTCCACGCTAGATGATACATACAGATTAAGTCTGAGTTGTCACGACAACCAAACAAGAAATGTTCCCTTCAACACCTGCAGCTTGGCAGACATGTTCAACACTTTTATCAGCTCGGGAGGTTACTATAATTACCATAATAGCAGCAGGCACTCACAGGCATGAATAGTCTAATATACATCAAAGACACATGTGCAGTATATATTACACAGGTTGCACAGATTTACATTCACACAGACCGCCCCTTTACTTGTTCATCTCAATCTCTCCCTCTTTTCATCTGTGGCTTCTCCTTCCTTCCTTCTTTCCCTCCTCCTCCCTTAACAGTTGTTAGCTAGTGAGCATCAAGCCTGGGAGGAAACTTTACTTTCAGTATTACATGAAATATGTCTCGTTAGCGAGGACATTTGGTAAAATTGTAAAAGTAAAAAACAGATGATGAACAACTGTAGTTGCGAAGGTACAGACCATAAACTGTATATAAAGATTGACGACAAGACAGCTCCACGAAAGTGAAGCCAAAACATCCTGATCGCCCCCTGGTGGCTGGCTGCAGTATAGGTCACAAACCCC
>CAKAKQ010000038.1:0-27514 GCA_916700675.1 Helicolenus avius
TCCATCCGCTGCCAGACCCGGAGTGGACGGAGGAGAGGTTTCGGGTGGACCGTAAGAAGTTGGAAATCATGTTATTAGGTAAAAATAAATGAAAAAGTATAAGAAAAGTTAGTAGAATAGGAAGTATTTTCACCGAATAATGCAGTTTTTCGACATCCTAACTTACTTTACTGCATACATCTCCTAATTATTGTAGCCCGTCGTTTTTTCCGAGAAGTGTGCAGCACACTTCTTCAGCAGGCCCTTTGTTTCAGTTAGACTCAAAAAAGTAGACTTTCTGTAAACAATTCCTATTTAACTTCAAATTTTAGCACTCTTTCTTTCTTAGCTAGCATGCTCAGGAAACGTGAGCGTGTCGTGTGTTTGTGATCCTGAACGCACCAATTAGTGAGCTGAGACAATTAGGCGTCAATTAGCCTTCCAATTAGCTATAGTGTGTTAGCACGTTTACAGTTACATGGAGCTGTAGGTGTTGTCTGAAACTAAACTTTTGAGCAGAAGGTTGAAGAGGTCAAATACATGAGAAGATAATAATCAATAGTTGTCCCTGTGGAGGCAGTAACATGCCCCGACCACAGGCTGTCGCTGCACACAGACTCCCATGGTGTTGCATTTTGTTTGTAGACTAAACTGAAACTGACCCGTTTGCTTACTTTTCAGTAAAGCTCAGAAAGAGGCTGAAGGGTTATACAAGTACAGTGGCAACAGTTTGTATTAGAAAAGAACATCGAAAACATTTGTTCATGACTTATTGATGCATTCTGCCTCAACTTAAAGCAGCAGTAGGTAGAATTGGAGCAAATATGATTTTTTTTTTTTTTAAAGTTTTTTTTTTTAATTGTGGTGTATGAGACGGGGAATCTGAAAAAAAAATCATGTGGCCCCGGTGTCCTCCGGTGCTCCTAGTTACATCTGTGAGATTTCCCAGACCGGAGGAAAACAACCAATCAGAGCCGAGCTGGAGCCTTACCGTCTCTGAGCAGCTGTCAATCACTCGCAAACTCTGATCGAACGGTCAAACTAGGCAGTGCTGATCTGTTACTGTAATGCTTATTTCTTGCTTCAAATGATTTCAGAAACATCTTGTAGTGTATTGTTTAGCTGTAAAATGAGAAAGTTTGTGACCCAGCAGCCATGTTGACATCAGTTGATGGAATACCAAGCACCGCCTACCAGCCGGAGCAAACTTTCCATCTGCCTAGTTTGACCGTTTGATCAGAGTTTGTGAGTGATTGACAACTGCCTCTGTTGAATGAACAGCCAATAGGAACGCTCTCTCTCTGAAATTACCTGTGATTGACCAAAGTCTCCCGTCACAGGCTAGATTTTTAAAACCTGAAAACAGAGCCATGAGGAGGAGCAGAAGTCTAGTTTTCTCTCAGAACACTTGAATAACAATATACTGAAAGGTTATTATGGAATTTTTGTCCATGGATGCCAAAAATATTCTTCCTACTGCAGCTTTAATGTTAGATTCCTTTTAAAAAAAGTAATCTTTGTTCTTTTACACCATCATGTTGACTTTTCCTGCACTTGTGGTGTTAATTTGTTTTGGTGATAAATTTGATTCGTTGTGTGATCTCTCCTCTAATGACGTGCAAGTGACAGTGAACATTATCAAGCGATGACAGGTTAAAATAAAGATGGGCCAGGCCGGTCTCTGTTGAGATGTCCCTGGAAGCTCAGAGGTTGAGGTAATTTTTTATCACACATTTCAAAACATACGCGTGTGGAACATTAGAGCCTTAGGTACAGTAAATGGGCTGGATTCTTTGTCATTTCCGAGAAGCAGCCAAACAAGACCTGAGGAGGGACATCAGTCATAAGCATAGTGTAATTAAAACAAGCGTTCCTTTGTAATGTTGAAGTTGTGATTAGAATTTGTTACTAAGCGTCTGGTCTTGAAAGAAGTTTATCCTATACACAGACGCATGCACGCACACGTAGTTCCCCCTGAGAATGTCCTGGTTGCTGCCTCGCTGCTCGGTACATTCCTCAAAGCTCCATGTCATCCCCAACTCTTCCAGGAAAACAACTTAACCAGGGGCCGGCCCTAAATCTGAGTGTCCCGGACAAACCGTGCGCCACGTTCCTAAAAGTGTCTGTGATTGCACGCCTGTATGTGTTATGTATAATCTATCCAGTCCAGCGGCCATTTACCGTTTTGTTAGTTTGGTTTTTTATCTCTCCCAACATCTTGTTTTACAATCGCTGCATCATGACATCATGGATGACATTGCTCATGTTGACATCACAGCTAGGGTTGTTGAATAGAAAACGGCTGCTGTGTTCGACCATCTCCTGGTCTTTCTGGTCTGGTTTTGGTTCAAGTTTGAATAGCACACTATCTCAACTGTGAAAATGCTTTAACCTTTGGTATCAGGAAGAATCCAGGATGTCTGGAGGCGTTGTATGTAGCTACACAGTCTCAGCATCTGTTGAGTTTTGCACATGATGTAATGAGTATAGGGCTGCAACTAATGATTATTTTCCTTGTTGATTAATCTGTTGATTATTTTCTTGATAATCTATTAGTTGTTTGGTCTATGAAATGTCAGAAAATGGGGACAAATGTTGATCAGTGTTTCTGAAAGCCCTAGATGACGTCCTTAAATGTCTTGTTTTGTCCACAACTCAGAGATATTCAGTAAAGAAACCAGAACATATTCACATTTTAAGAAGCTGGAATCAGAATTTTGACTTTTTTATTTTTAATTTTTAATTACTCAAACCAGTTATTTAATTATCAAAATAGTTGCTGTTCTGATTCATCGTTGTAGCTCTAAATGAGTACAAAAAGCTACAGTCGTAGTCTAGATTTGTTTCAGCTCATAAGTGTAAATTCAAATTCCAATAAATGGCCCTTTTAGCCTCATCCAGTTGGGTCAGAGCTGTAACATCTGGCTGTGTTTTGATTGGATGAGCTGCAGACTTTGACGCGGTACGTACTTCATGTTCTGAAGGCCAGAATCTGGACTCTAATGAAATAATTTTATGGGAACTCCAGTATATTTTTACTCAGCGTTTTATTATCTGTGACGGTATCTCTGGCTTCTCTTTCCTGGAAAAGTAAGAGAGCTTGACCCTCGGCAAATAGCCACAGGTCGTTCCGTGCTGCGATCACTTCCTAAACAACAATAGCTCAGCATCTCAACTTTTTTATCAGATCTAAGTAAGACATCTGCACTCGTTTGTATTTTTCGGGGGGCTGAAATTGCCATCTGTTTCAGCAGCAACCACCTCTTTTACAAATCATTATGCCAGTGGTTAATTTTTAAGTAAACTGCTGTGAGGTGCACTTGCCTGTGTACAGTATGGCTAAACATTAATTCACTCTCTTCCATATGGATAACACATTTCTGCCCTAAACCTACATAAGAGGTTTTGAGTGAAAGACGGAGACATTGATTTATTGCTTCTTTTTTTTCAAATGGTGCACAAAATCCAAACTGATAAATGCATGAATCGATGAAATTTACAATATACAATACAATATAGAATGGGAATACAGTATATATCAAATAAACACTGATATGGAAAGAAACATGACATTTAAAATTGAGCTGCAACTGATGTTTATTTTTGAACGATCAATCTGCCAGTAACCGGTTCACGTATAACAGGTCACAAAATAGTAAGAAATGCTCATTAGATTTTCCAAAGCCCAGGGTGTCGTCTTAAAATGTCTTGTTTTGTCCGATGAGCAGCCCACATCCCATAGATATTAAAAATATAAAACTGAAAAATTTTTAAATCCTCACATTGTAGAAATTGGAACCACAAAATATTTGGCATGTACAGTATACTTAAGAAATGACTGACAATTAATATAATATCAAAATAGTCTTTTATTCATTTTCTGTTGATCAACTAATCGATTAATGGACTAATCATTGCAGCTCTAATTTAAAACAGATAATAGGAAAAGCGTTACTACAACACGAAGATATTTAGGATTAAATAAATTGTGTAATTTTTAGTGCTGTAAATCGATTCAAATATTTAATCGCGATTAATTGCATTATTGTCCATCGTGATCAATCATTTTCTGTTTAAAATTTACCTTTTTAAAGGGCGATTTTTCAAATATTTAATACTCTTATCAACATGGGAATTGGCAAATATGCGTCTTTATGCAAATGTATGTATAAATGTATTATTGGAAATCAATTAACAACACAAAACAATAACAAATATTGTCCAGAAACCCTAACAGGTACTGCATTTAGCATAAGAAATATGCTCAAAACATAACATGGCAAACTGCAGCCCAACAGGCAACAACAGCTGTCAGTGTGTCAGTGTGCTGACTTGACTATGACTTTCCCCAAACTGCATGTGATTATCATAAAGTGGGCATGTCTGTAAAGGGGAGACTCGTTGATATCCATAAAACCCATTTTCATTCACATATCTTGAGGTCAGAGGTCAAGGGACCCCTTTGAAAATAGCCATGCCAGTTTTTCCTCGACAAAATTTAGCGTAAGTTTTGGAGCGTTAGTTAGCCTCCTTCTCAACAAGATAGTATGACATGGATGGTACCAATGGATTCCTTAAGTTTTCTAGTTTCATATGTACGCATCTTCACTCTAGCTTTAAAACTGAGCCCACTACAACCTAACTAAAACTAACAAGTTGTGTTCATGCGTTAAAGAAATTAGTGGCATTAAAATGAATTTGCATTAATGCATTATTATTGCGTTTGACAGTCCTAGTAATTTAGTTTTTGATGCATGGATTACATTTGACTGCTGCAGTTCATTTCATTTACTTCCAGTATATGTTAATCCGGTATATAAACTAATCCCTTTATGTGCCCGACTCAATGATTGTGCATGTGACAGATAATCTGTGCTTTTAATGACATTTGTAAGATTTTACCACGGCCAAAGGAAAACAACCAATCAGAGCAGAGCACTCTCTAAGGCAGCTGTAAATCACTGCTTGTGAAACTTGTGAACTCCAGTCGGTCAAACTAGGCAGCGCTGATCAAATATAGATTAATATTCTGTTACATCTTGTAGTGTACTGTTTAGCCGTAAAAATAGAAATTTGCACCAGCCGGGGAGCGGTGCTTTGGTTTTGTCTCAACTGTTTTCAACATGGCCAGGTCACAAACTTTCTCATTTTACAGCTAAACAGTACACTACAAGATGTTTCTGAAAACATTTGAGGCGAGCAACAGGCATTACAGTAACAGAATATTAATTAATATTTGATCAGTGCTGCCTAGTTTGACCGTTTGATGTAGGGCTGTAACTAATGATTATTTTCCTGGTTGATTAATCCATCTATTATTTTTTCAGTTAATCCATTTTGGTCTATAAAATGTTAGAAAAAGTGTGAAAAATATCAATCTGCGTTACCCAAAGCCCAAGATGACATCCTCAATGATGTTGTTTTATCTACAACTTAAATATATTCAGTTTACTGTCATAGATGAGTAAAGAAACCAGAAAATAATCACATTTAAGAAGCTGGAATCAGAGAATCTTGACTTTTTTTTTTTCTTAAAAAATCACTCAAACTGATATAATCTATTATCAATTAGATAGACTGATAATAGAGTATCAAAATAGTTGGCGATTAATTTAATAGTTCGATTAATCCTTACCTCTCTAGTTTCATCTGAGTTTGCACGTTTCTCAAGTAGTGGTTTAGAGATTGCTCGGCTCAGATTGGTTGTTTTCCTATGGGTGCTGTGAAGTCTTGCAAATGCCATTAGATCATCTGTCTCACTGTAAGAATATGGTGACAGTTTTATAAAAAATATCTTTTCATCATATTTACATTTACCAACTGCAGCTTTAATGTTCTTTCATCATCTTTTTACTATTTTATTTGTTTGTATCTATCATTTAATCTCACCCTCACTATTTGGTTAATTGATATGGCAGACGGGGTAATCTCATCTCCTGTAAGTGCATTTACCCCAGTGCATGTCAAGTATAGGGCCATAATGGCAATTATATTAGCTTTTAGTCACAAATTTGAAAATGTTTTTGCTAATGATAAACCTGTACTCAGTAAAAGGGGTCAGAGTGGGACATCAGACTGGTGACGAGCCATATAGTCATGGGTTGCATACATTTTGCCCTCTGTGCCCATTATAATATAATAATATATTTGACTTACATAGTCCTATTCAGGAACTCAAAGACTCTTAAAATATGTTAGACTCACCAGCATGTCTCCACACCGAAGCAAAATCCCAGTGTATACACTTAAACTACGCTTTATTTGGATCTGTTCTTTACGCCCCCGTCCTGGCACCGTTCACATTGGGAGAAAATGGAACTTGTAAGCTGCTTAGCAATTACAAATTTACTGTCTCTGGCGTTGGCAGGGACGCAGGTACGTGGGCTTAGATCAGTAAATAGTGAAAAGCGACAAAACAATCTCACCCTGACAGCCATCTGGGTTTAACTGTTGTACTGTTGGCACCCTAGAATAGAACTCCCAAGTTATTGGCTTGGGTGCCTTGACATGGGCATTAAAGCTTGAAAGATAGTTTTATGTGTAGAGAACAGTGTAAGAGAACTTGGGTGCCTTTTACATTCATTATGAATTTAAGAGACCAGAGGCAAGTGTGGGAAAGAGGTAACATTTACTCCAACCGAATTGAGTGTGTCTACAACAAGATTCTCCATGTTTTTTTTTTAAGCGTACATCACCGATATGTTCAACTGTGTATGTTAGGAGTGTAAGAAAATATTGATACACACAAATATTGTGATATTATGTCGCAATACTGTATCATTAATTTATTCATTATCCGTAACCACTTATCCTATTCAGGGTTGCGGGGGGGCTGGAGCCGATCCCAGCTGACATTGCTGACATTGCAATACTGTATTGATTCTCCACTATACATTTTTAACTAACCTCTTAAAAATCCGATGGCCTGCCGTTGGGTCCGGCCGCTATTTGATCTTTATTAATTAATAAGCTGTATGCCTCACTGTGTAGAAGTGACTGGGATCATTCTTTTATGTGTAAGGCAACATCACGCTTGACTTAAACATTGCTTTCCTAACTTTTTAAAATAAAATGTAACAAATAATACATAGATATAAATTTACTGACTTATTTATTTATTAATGAAATAATAAATAAATATAATCTGACAATATTTGCACTATCTGTTTATATCATGTTTATTTTTGTTTATAGCTTATTTGTATATTGTATATTCTTAGATTTCAATTTCAATTTTTTTTATTATTCTTTTTATTCTAACATCTTTATCTATTCTTTTGTTTTATACTGTTATACTGTTGACTTGCACCAACATCACCAAAGCAAATTCCTAGTGTAAATCTCTTACACCTGGCAATAAACACAATTCTGATTCTGAAATCGTACACTAGCAACTTGGTAAAAAATCATAAAAATGAACAGGAATTACAGGAATTAAGTGTAGACCTTTTTAATGCAGCAACAAATTGGTCAAAACATAAACAGGAATTCAAATCCAGTATATAATATATATAGTATATAAACATAGAATTGAATTGAATAGATTGGCCCGATTCAGCTATTTGATTCAGTCGGCCTGACATACTAGCTTGTCGAGAAGGAGGCTAAATAATTCTCCAAAGTTGGCATGGTGATTTTCTCCTCTGACCTCAAGATATGTGAATGAAAATGGGTTCTATGGGTACCCACGAGTCTCCCCTTTACAGACATGACCACTTTATGATAATAACATGCAATTTGTGGCAAAAACAAGCAGTTTTTTATTCTAAAATGGTTTATTTATGGTGTGTTCTTTATACTATTACAGTTTTCCTAAAATTCAATTTAAAAAAATGGCAACATATCGCATTGCGTACAGCATCGCAATATATTGCAATATATTGAATCGTTACCCCTGTGTCATTATACGTATGGCATCACCTGATTCTTACCAATACACAGCCCTAGTGTATGTATGGGGTAATTTCAGGAGCTGTGGGGTTCCCTGCTCAGACTAGCAATGGTGAGACTTCAGTGTTTTTTGTGACTGAGCATGGCCTCCTGCTGGGCCAGTGTGTGCACACATCCTAACAACATGTTGGGCTGAGAAACTGCACCAACAACCTATAATTAGGCTAAGTGAATCATTTTCTTCATTGAACTAATTTGTTTCCCTGCTCTTGAACCACAGATTGGATGGCTTTGTCTCAGAACCGAAAAAAACTGTTGTTGCATGCAAGGTCTTAACAAATATTCTCGGTATGTTGTGATAATGTTATCAGTACTGTGTAATATTAGATAATAAGTACTGTTGCTTCACCGAATATCCTCTCTGTAGAGGATGCTGATGCTAATTCTTTGAAATGTCTGTCACACACGACTTCATTTGTTGAAGAATGTATTAATTTGGAAGCCAGTGGAAACTCTTCCTCTGAAAAAGGAAAATTGCTCTTGAGTGAAAATGTAGTTATTATAATTTTCAGTATTTTTCCCCGTTTTTATTGTTTAGGGAATTATTTTTCTGGCTTCTATACCCACATAATGAGGGGAGTATGTGTGAGGGCCTCATCCTCCTCTTCCTCCTGGGTGCTGAGTAAGACTCGCAGACAGGAAGTGAGTGTCTTGTGGGGAATGTGCTGCAGGCTCCCTCTCTTCTCTCTCTCTCGTTCTCCCCCTCTATTGCTCCCTCTCGAGCATTCGAACACTGCGCTGTTGTTCCAGCTTCCATCAGATCCACCGTGGAGTTGTTGGACTTTCCCCGGTCTTTATCCCGACACTAAGACACAATCCTCACCTTCTAACCCAACCAACTCCAGGCAGAAATATTATTGAAAACACTCCAGACCCATCAGAAGCACTTGTGTTTTTGTATCTTGCACTCTGTTTTGCGGCTGAAACGTTGATAGTAGGGCTTCACAACTAATTGCATATAATCATGATCTCCATAATTGATTATTAGGTACAACATTAGTTGTTTTGATTTTCAGGTGCAGTACTCTTATTTCATGTAAAGCCATTCTATTGGTCTAAAGATGGAGAAGCAGGGAACTTTGAGAGAAACCTTACACGTACCACCTTTTGGAAAAAATGCTGTGAAAAGTGGAAAACAATAGACAGAGCCAGCGCTAGAGAGGAAAATCCTTTCTGATGTGAAAATTGCGTATTCCCTCAGATGAGGTTGACATCTGTCATTTGGAGATTTTGTGATGCTCAAACCAGATGCAGACTGGATTCTGTACAAAATGCGTGTGAACGCGCCAAAGAAGCAGCAGTTCTTATTGTGTAGTTGTGGACCACATAAGATAAAAGTTGCCAGATGTACAATAATTATCGGAGTACAATACTTTTGCCCTCTGTACGATATATAATCAATAACGCCAGTGTGGGAAATAGTTTATGTAAGTATTGTCTTGTCCTGGTAGTAACGTTACTAACCGTAAAACATGTGTGGCACGTTCAGTTAGGCTCTTTTCCATCGTGTGTGGGTGTGTGCGCCGCGCCCCCCGTAGTTTCAGCTGGTAGATCAGCTGTTCGAGTGGCGGAACATCGTAAAACACACTTTATTCAAACCAGACCGAAACAAAATAAAACTCACCAAAACTGTCTTACTTAGTTTTCCCTCTGGTCTTTTCCACTGTTCCAACAATATGGTAGAAATAAAGCCTTAATTAATTCATTGATCGACTAGTTGCCAGTGACAATCGAATAGTAATTTGGCTTGAAATGCACATCCCTAGCTTCCAGTCGAGCCGTCTTGTAATATAATTTTGTAATAGTAGGATGTTGTCAGACTGATGGACATATGGACACATACACCCTGCCACGCATCATAGGCACGTCACATTGCTTTAAAAAAACAGAAACATCGTGGGTAGTGTCAAAAAGTTGTTTAAATATGTGTTTTGTAAAATGATACATTTAGGCTATGCCTATTTGTTATCGTGGTTATGACTCGCGTACGATCATTTTCCTCAAAATACGATCATCTGGCAATGCTGCTTCTCATTCATTTCAACAAAGTAGAGATGCATTCACTTCTGTCAGGAATAGGTTATTAATAGGTTGGTTAATTGTGTATATTCTTGTTTATCTGCTGTCGTGACTGAGTAGAAGGGATACTGCATGGCTTACATTAAGTGGAACGACAAAGATATATGGGGAAAATAAGTGTTGGATTAAAGAGGTGTATCATTTTCATCTTGAGGAAGTTAGCTTGCTATAGCATGCCAGCTTCAGCAGTTCATGCTTAATAACTCTTGTCATATTATTTTCAAAACTTTTTTTACTGCTGCACCTTTTGTGAAGCACTGCCATGTCTGTGTCAATGAAAAGCAGCTGTGCGTTCCAACACCCATACTACCATACTATTTAGCATGCCAGAAAATGATCTACTGTATCCCAATGCATAGCATCTCAAATGCAGTATTCCAAAATACCAGGATGTCCTACTGCATCCGGTCATATTTTGCATTATGCAAGCCAGCATGCTTTTCTAGCTATTCTGACCCACAATCCTCTGCACAGTGGATTTATGAGCAAGAGGGTTGAAATTTATGGTGCAATGTAATGACAAATTAGTATGTCCCAATTCTATGCATATATACTTTGTAAGGGCAGTAAAGTAAAAAACAATCATGAAACGGGGGAAAACAGCCTGGTATATGCATTTAAGCCTAACCTGACCTAGCCATCATTGGAAACTGTTTGGCAGGTGATTGGATAAACTATCTGTCAATCAAACTGCTGCTGAAGCCAGTCGGGAGACGAGCAAAAACATGTTTTCCATTGAGAAAAGCCATCAGTTCCATTCCTTGTTCTTCTGTCAATGAAGAAATACTCTTACTTCAACTCTGTTATTGCAGCATGTAAACTAACCTTTTCAGGAGCCGCCATTGTTGTCAGTTGTGGCTTCTCCTTGTCACATTACATACATAAATACCTACCAGTGTCTCCTCACAGGACGCTGATTGGCCTGTGGTCTGGCTTGCAGGACACAAATGAATTACTTGAAGCTTGATGAGATGGATTTTCATGTGATATGTGATCCCGCAATTCTCGTGTGATCTTTTGACATTGTAAGAATCAAGCTGCCTGCGATACATAGTTTTCACTGGACAGCAATATGTCATACTGCCTCTGAGGAAAAACATAAAAAGCACACCTCTACACCAGTAAATGTTATGTATATATGTGTGTTTGTGCTGCAGCCCAAAGTGTTGGGCAAGACAAATCACTGACACCTATATTGACAAGATCTCTCTACATGTGTATTGTACACATTTAGCAAGAGGAAGCTTGTAATTTAAATGGTTCCGTCGATTTAACTGCTGAATTTTGCTCTTCAGTGGGCTTTTGCTCAGCTGCCACTTTCCCTCTCTCTCTCTCTGTTTCTCTCTGATTTTACTGAAACATGCTGATACAATTAAACAATTCTATTCGACTCTGCTTACGCGTTGAATTCCTTCATCCTGGGCATGATGAAGCTTTCAGGAGCTGTAATATAATTGAGCTTCAGTCGGCGGAAAAACCTGTAATTCATTACTCAAGAAAATAAAACCAGGAGTCCTATTTCAGCCATCCGAGTGGAGCTGGAGTGCTGTGACCCATTTCTCTGCTCCTGGAACTGTAAATGGGCTGAAATGAATACCTGTTTTTCTACGTCTCTCAAAGCTCTTTTTCTTCAACCCTTTTCAAAGTGCAGATTTACATTCTGTCTGGTTTGCGGTTGCTATTTTAGAAACCTTTCTCGGGGGGGCAACCCTGACTTTTCCCGCACGCGTGCGCACTCACCACACACACATAAATGCAGAAAACACACACACACACACACACACACCACCCGGCCCTTAACCACTCCCCCAAGAGCTTTCAGTGTTTATCTTTGGAGAACCTCGGGTTTTGGTTTGTTGTTCTCTCTCCTCATTCAACATCCAGGACAATCTGCCTTTTCTCCACTTGCCTTGATTGGAGAGAAAGCGTTTTTATAAGAGTAGCTTTTTTATCGAGTCCTGGCTGCTTGAACAAAAGAGAGGGTGGAAAAAAAGAAGTTAGTCCAAGGGCAGCGATTTCATTACAGACCAGGGTGCAGTGTTAATGTTTTTATTTATTTTTTCCCAGAAATCTACTTTCCTGAAGTAAATTTCTACCTGTCCTTATACAATATGTTTTATTTATTAGTGGTTATAAAATAACAACAAAGAGCTAAGTTAATTGTCAGCACGGCGAGGCTAAATATAAATGATGCATGGTTTTGCTCTGGCCTGACGAAAGGAACCACTGCACGCCACCCAACTAAACTCCTGTTTCCAGGATAATTGAAATGCTCGCTTGCGCTTCGCTCATGAACTTTGTCTTTACCTGCCGTTAGTGCCGACTACTGTCTGATCAGTACTGAGCATGTGCAACTCTCAACAGAGAGAAAGGAAGCGAGATTGCTCACTTCTTAGCTACTTTCATCATCAGCTCTGTAAAAAAACGATTAAAATGAACACCAGAATAACCCGTTAACGCAAATTTGTTATAATGCATCAACTCAACTTGCGATTTTGAGGTTTTAGTGGGCTCAACTTTAAAAGTAGGGTGAAGATACTGGCATCATATGAAACTAGAACCTAAGGAATCCATCAGTACCAACCATGTCATACTAGCTTGTCGCTACAAACTTCCGCTAAATTTTAAATATTTTAATCAGCCCTACTATATTCCAATACTAGTTCAACAACACTCCCTTTAAGGTACATTTTGAACGGATAAAAAATGTGTGATTAACCATGGACAATCATGTGATTAATCACGATTAAATATTTTAATCGATTGACAGCCCTGGTTTCATTCTTTTTTACCTAGATTTACTAGCCCCACATGACATTTTACTTGCCCTGGGCAAGCAGGCAATCCTTATTGCTGAGCCCTGAAGGCCCTAAC
The DNA here is from genome assembly GCA_916700675.1 of Helicolenus avius. NCBI lineage: Eukaryota > Metazoa > Chordata > Actinopteri > Perciformes > Sebastidae > Helicolenus > Helicolenus avius. The sequence continues at coordinate 12,883 of CAKAKQ010000038.1, forward strand.
TGAATTATGTTAATTTCCTTAGAGCTGTTCTGTTCTGCATAAACTACTCTGATTGGATATATCAGTGGAGATAACTTGAGTAATCGAATACCGTAATCAAGGACAGAATTCCCATCACAGATTTGTCATGTCTTTTGTGGAGACATGTATGACCTTAAGGTCGAAATGCTTATGAATGTGAAATGCCAATGATTTCCCAATAGCACGACTTAATGTTTACAGTGCAACTCTCGGTCTGTTAAGCGAGACTGACTCCCTATGCTCCGTGGGGGATCTAACACAGTAGATACCAGGCACCAGGAATGTGCAGCGTTGTGTAATCACTTGGCAGCATTCACCAGAGGGAGATAAAGGAGGAGATGATAACCCAAACATGTTACCAACAACAGCTTGATGCTAGATGTCTTACATCTTGGACTGGACAATCCTCCTGCAAAGATGCTCGTGTGTAAATAAAATTTGCGGTTAATTTGAGGTCATAACGGACCGTTTATGGACATACTTGAACTCTGTTAAGGCCATAGACTACAACTTAAAGTCTATATTCTAAATCTTTTTAGACCGTCTCATCTGTGTAACCTCGGGGTCGGTGAGTCTAGTTTCGCTGGCAGGCTGTCATCTTTGTCTGCCAGAAAGTAACATGTGGCACTTAGTGCATTTATTTGATAGCACAGTTGCTTGGCAACCCTGCAGGAGTTGAGAGGAGAGAGGAGCCGTTTTGAGTACAGAGAGTGTCTTCTGCTCGGCACAGAAGTACGCCGACAGGTGTTCAATTCTGTGGGTATTAACTTGGTTTACCAAAGCTGGAGAAGTGCTGGTGGTTTCAAAGCATCAAGTTATATTCCTTAAGATTTCAGTTCTGGTTGATTTGGTGACACACAGGGATACTTTGTGCAGTTATATACCACAACAATCACTCAGTGAGCAGCTGCTTTGTCAGAAATCCAACACAAGAGCAAAAGGTCTGTCTGTTTTAGTGCTGCCAAACAAACTTCTTAATAAAGAAGTCAGTCAAAAATAATAATAATTTATCTCAACTATTTCATTACTGGGCTCTTCCAGGCATTTAAATGAAAAACAGTCCATTCTTTTTGATAAAAAGAATAATAGACCTCCTGTTGTTGGAGGTCTGGTTGCTGGTCAGTGCTGGTGAGCGGCTTGTCAATAAAATGAGAATAGCTGGTCCACCTTAAAGGTCACCTTAAGTGAGCCTGAGCTGAAGTTGTTGCTAACTTTGGGGCTAACCCCTTACACTTCAACCATCAGGTAGCAAGCTAGACACAGGAACTTTGCTTGGGTCTTGAGGAGTTGTAGCATCTATTCACCGACAATTAAACTGTAATTTACACACACTGCACTGCTACGTTCACAGCTATAATGTTACTGCACTCGCTAACTTTACGCTAGCACTGCTCGCTAACGCCGCTCGTTTCCTCGTCATGATTCCACAGCAGAATGCATAACCAAAGCGCTGCTAGTACTGTTTAGATGTTTAGGAACGAGGTGTGCTTGGACGGAAATGGTTAAACAGACGTGGCATGGGAATTTCAAAATAAAGGCGCATCTTAAAGATGATGTGTATCTATGTTTTCACTTTGCATCGATGATATTAGGTCATTAATCATTCAATCAATAGATCAATCCAGATCAAAGGATCGTTACAGCCGTAGTGGGAATGGTGGACTGAGCCACAAACAATATCTAGAGGTAATTACAGAATGTAAAAACAATAAATTGCTATTGCTTAAAAAAATGCTGACAATAATTTACATCAAAAATGGGGTATGAATTTTAAGGATAATAACTTTAAAGGAATTCTCAACCCCTCAACATCTCACATAGCTAGATATTCTGTGCATAATTACATAATATATTTCTTGTTTATTTTGTAGAAAATGAGCAGTCAAATATAATTTGTAAGGAAACCTGCTATGGTGCCAAAATATAAGATTTTGCACTTTCGCTTTAAAGCACCACATCTCTTTTCACAGACTACTTTCAAAAAGTAAAGGGAGTCTTAAGAAGCAGCTATAAGGTTAACAAGTGATCTCACATGATAGATAAATGGTATACCAGTTTTATACCACGAGCAAAATTTGTAGTAGGAGGCAATATAAATAACCTCCCAATTCTCTTTTAACGTAGATAAAAAAAAGTGGGTGTTGATAGCTCAGGATGCTTCTCTGGCAGAGTTTATATGCAAGATCACATAAAGCAAACAGACGGTTCTGCTGTAATTGTGAACTTCCCCAGTCCTCAGTTGGTGATTAGATACCACTGTTGTCTTGGAGAAGCAGTTAATGTGTTTCTCAGGCGCTGGAGTCTTTTGTTTAGGGGCCAATGTGCGTAACGTATGCCAAAGCAGTTCACAGGGAATCTTAAGCGCTGGCTTTTGTCTATTTTCATTCAGATGTCAACCGTATTACTGCCAACTGCGTGTCAGCTGCAAGGTGATACACTTGTAGAAACATCCTGTCTTTGAAGTGAGGTGTTTAGGCTTGATTGATGAGAACAGCCCCCACCTCCCGTCACTGTGTAACAACCTGCTGGATGCTATTGATTGTACTGAATGCACTGTTTCCTTTATACTCTAAACTTCTTATTTACCTTTTAAAATTGCCTTTTTGGATTAACATCCCCCTGTGTGAGTGAGGAATAGAAGTGGGTGATAGAAAGATGTATACTGTGAGACATTATAGATTTGTCACCTGTCAGAGACTTTGCTGCACCATTTATACAAAGGAAGCTATTCCTTTTACTATCAACCAAAGTTGGACATTCCCAGCTAGGGATTTCATCAAAATCTTCAATTGAACTTCCAGGAAATATGCTAGGTGAGGATAAACACATTTCCTTCTTGAGGACAATTAATAAACTGCCTATCTTAGGGATATCACGATACAAGAAATGTAGTAGTTGATACCAATACCAGTGAAATTCATCAATATTCGATACCATGCTAAAAAACAAAACCCTAAATCCCATGTACTTCAACATACACTCCTTTTTATTACCGTTTGCATACTGTTTTTTGCAAATTTACTATTAATCCCTGATGATCCGCCTCAAGTTACTGAATTTTACAATATTACATTTGAACACATCATGATGACATTATAATTTATCCTTCGTCCTATATTTATTTTTACTAAATAGAGCCTGAATACATCATAATGTAACATTAGAACTCAACTCGCAAAAAAAGTCGGTAAAACATTACTAAGGTGTATTGATGAATTGTGTGATGTGTATTTTATTGTATTTCCAGATTTGTAGTGTATTGTGGTTTTAGGATATAGAAAGCTCGATATTTTAATTACACTGCACATGTAAAAGCCCAACAAGGGACAAGAGTTGAAAACTAGCAATAGATATGAACTCCGTGCAGCACATCAGTTTCAAGCCCTGTATTGGAACTATGTCAAATTGCATCGTCTTTACCAAATAAAAATGAAATCTAATCAATGCAGCCTCCATACGTTAGCGGTTAGCTCCCTTATTTAGCCGAGGAGGACTGTGCCGCCCACCGGCTGCTAACCGCTAACGTTAACTAGCTCTCTTCCAGCTGATTTCAACATGGATTTGTTGTTCACAATGTAGTATTATCAGGGAAATGTCCTATCGTCCCTGGGACAACAGGACGCCATTAGTCTCGAGCCCTGATCCCCGGTATCTACAGTACTGTAGAAAAACGAGTACTGTCACGTTTTCGTCTTGGTACCAAAGTATCTATATCATATCACGATATATATATCAATATCACAATATAACATGATACCTTGATAGAAGTTTTATCCATTTTACCCACCCTGAATAAGTAAAACAACTACGTACAGTATGGATACTGATACAGCGGTTGATAAGTCAAATGGTCTTTCTCTCTACATTTGCCATTAACATCTAGTGGAGATGTCGATTTAGATTAAGTTTTGACTGTGACATCTGGTATTACAGTGAACAAAATCTGATCCCACATTAATTTGGACACATTTTTGTAGATTGCAGATTATTTTGTAATCATACATTTTTTCTCTAATGATCTAAATCTAGGTTGAAAAAATTATACTGTCTTACTCAGGCTTTAAGACATCCCATCTTTACATTACAGTAGAAATGCACATGTTAACATATTAATGAGCATGGGTGCACCCAGTGCATTGCATCATTGCATTGCGTGTGTGTTCATGTTTTCCTATGGCTCCCCAAGGCCCCCTCATTAGCTCCATGTTGAATCAGCTGAGAGCTGCTGCGCACACCGGAGGGAGGGACGTTGGAGAGCTGGTGTAAAAACATCATGCTTCTCCCGCCCTTTTCATAAAATGTGGGAAATGTAGTTCTTTCATACTAGTCGTCATGCTGTAAGCCACACAAGTCTGGCCTTAATAGTCATCTGTCTCACTTTAGTGAAGGCATTCTGAGCAGAAGGTGGACTGAGATGTCAAACCTTTCCTGGATTAGAGTTGTCATTTTGTTATGAAATCCCATCCTGGGGAAATAGGAGTTGTATAATGTTTCTCATTTTAATGCTTGCGTAGACTTTTCTGTGAATGTCCCAAGTTTCACCTTAAGTCCTCTTGTGATTATTGCCAGTGCCGAGGATTTTGTCTAAGCAGCTCTGCAAATTTAGAGATTTAGCTGGTGCCTTTAGGGGCTCTCTTTGCTTTTTATAATCTAAAAAGCTCCCGTCTTCACAGAAATCCTTTGACATGAAGGAGTTTGCTTGATAAGTCTGGCACGTCACAAATGTTGGGTTAACCAGGTGTATAAACTCCCCCGTTATTATATGGTGGTTATTGAATGACTGATGTAGCGCGTTCAAAATAAATGCATATTGGCTTACGTCTGAGCTCTGAGGTATTTGCCCTCTTATTGGAAAGTCATTGTGGATTTGTCCACCCTTCCATTAAGCCTGCATAGTGTAGACTGAAACTAGGTAATGGTGAAAATAATCATGTCAAGATGTCGTGATTTGGTTTATTATGGCCTGTGTCTCTATTGTTTGTTTGATTGTTGTGTGTGTGGATCGAAGCCATAACTGTAGAAATCAACCGTTTACATTCCTTCAGTGTCAAAACAGTGGAATCTCCCAGAAAGTTAGTCTCTCCACAAAATAATGGATACCAGACCCCGCTCAGTCTGCCAGCGTCGAGCCCTTTATGCCTTTCACTGCAACTCCTCTCAGTTCTTTACGTCCACTGACAATGATTAGATACATTAGATAATTAGATGGAGAGAATTAGAGGATGTGGATCTGATTAACTGCAACCGTCGTGTTTGCTTTGTCAAATTAATAGACTATCCAGATAATTGCTTTAAATTAGTGCCACATTATTTGCTTCATATTTTGAAAGTACAACAGAGGACAGAATCGATTGCAACATGCGATGTGGGCTCAGGGGTCTTGTGTCGTTTTTTTTATGCTTTTACAATCTGCCGCGCTGGAAGGGAGGAGCGCTGCATTGTCCTCGTGTAACCTGGGCCGAGAAAGCCCCATTCTAGCGCTCGAGAAACAAATCTTTGATATAAATCAGAGCTGCGAAATGCTGAAAAATATATTTTGAATAAGGGATGTTCTTTTCAGCTCTTGTCCAACCGTTCAGTCTTTAGGAAAGCCTATAATTTAAAAAGGGTTTTTTCGGCTGGCAGACAAAATAATAGGGTACTCGGTTATCTGAGTAATGAGGCATGAGCTATGCGTTTTTGTGGTGAAATGTCTGTCAATTATTTGAGAAAAGGGACCAAGACGAATGTAAAAGATGTTATGTTGTTACCAAATCAAGTCTACAAGACAAACAAGCAAACATGAATGTTTGGAGCAATAGATTGTGCATTTGAGCGCCACCGTATTTAAATTTGGTGGTTTCCGGCATTGAGAAGGTTGCCAGCTGACTTTCAAATCCCAGATGTTGATCTTCAATACAACAATAACTTTTAACAAAATGTTCAGCAGGGATCGCAAAATATATGCAACTTGTAGTCGGTGGATTAAAAGATGTCAAACCATTATTGACCTTTTCAAATGATGTCACAAGGCGCTGCTGAGGTAGCCTTATACTTGGGTTGAATTGCCACTTTGTTTCAGTCACATCATGTTCATGTTAACTGTTTTCCGTTTCAGAAGGGGGTTATTTTGCTCTAACTAACCAGTGTCTGACTAATGCTTAGTTCACACTAGATGACTTTAGCCCTGATTTTCTGCTCCCCAACAAAAGCCCCAGATCAGAGGCAAATTAGCACTGGCTTTCCTGTGGCACATCAACGTTCAAGTGTCTTGTGTGAACTGCTCAAAGATGCGAGACATGGGTTGAGGGGAAACCTGGGGAAGGACGGGTCGCCTGTAACAATAGGAACTTACTTTATGTGTTGCATTTGTAACACGGAGCAAAGTTGTTGTTGCACCTAGAGGAATAAATAGTAAAAAAGAGTGGAAACCGGTGGAAACAGGCTATTTTGTGTCCATGTGCCAGCAACAAAATCAGCAATGTGTCTTGCGCATGTTATCACTTCATTTGCTGTGTATTCCTCATGTGTTTTCGTGGCAAAACGTAGTTTGGAGACCTCATCAGGGATTCCTCCTGTTGACAAATCTTGTAGTGTGTGACCCCTTGTTGCCGGTCAGTCATGTAGTGTGAAAACCACAACAACTTCAAGACTCCCGATTACAAGACAGCAAGTTGTGTAATTTAATAGCACCCCACTGATTTAGCATTGCAGCCCTTTAACATTAAGTTGTCATCTATGCTTTTGCCAGTGTAAAAAAAATATTATTTTTCCACTGCCCCGAGCGGTTAGTTTGTTTGTGCTATTGTATGACTTTGGCGAATCTGAACTAACCAAAGTCACACAATGGCACAAACAAACTAACTGATGGAGGCAGCGGTAGACCAGCAACTCCAGTGTTCTGCGAGGTCAAGTTACTGTTTTTTTTTCAATGGAGTCTGGTTGCTTTGGAGAGAGCATAGATAACGGCTTCAGTTCCCTCTCAGAAATACACTGTATAGCTGTCTCACGGCAACATAAACCAGCAAAAATATTATTTATAATATAGCATACACTAAAACTGATATACATTTTTTTAAGTGGGCCTTTCTTTTAGGTGGCTAAAATACATAATGCTGCCGGCCGCGTCCACAGCAGTACATTGCTTTGCTCCTGTGCAGTAACTCCTGTCTGCTTCTCCAAGATAGGGACGGGGCTGACCGTCATCTACTGTAGATAATACACTGACTATAGATAAGTACCTCATGCAACCCCACTTCAAAACACCCAAACTATCCCTTTAACCTTCTATTCAGAGGCCTCGAACCAGGCTAGTGCTTGGGGTAATGAAGAAAGTTTGTCTGCTCTAAGAAGCCCTCCAAGTAGCTAAGTCAAAAATGTTCTCATTCATGTATTTTTAGAAAGCTGAACCTCTACAGTACTTTTTTTTTTTTGTAACTTATAGCACAGTGCAGATTTAGAATTAGTGTGGATTAGGATGAGACTATCATCTCCATATGGTTACATATCCCAGAGCTTATAGGACACCCCACTGCACCCCTCCTGTCTCTGCTCCGGGTTCTCCCACGGCCGGTTTACACACCACACGTGTGCCAACAGGATGTTTTGCTCTCAGCACATGGTTCATGTTTTCACTCATGTTCCATATCAGATTCCTCTCAGCTCGCTGCGCTCACATGCCAAAAATGTTGTAGCAGTTGTTTGTGTTGGCCTTTTGTTGTTTCAAGGTTAAAACCAAACACATTGTATTTATTTTTGTAATTGTCTCATGAACCGTGTCATTGGGCCTTGTTTGACCTTTTTGTTTTACTTTGACATCAGAGTTTTGGCTTAAATGTTAATATGTGGAAAGTTGTATAGTTTGTGTGCTGTTTTAATTCATCAGTTGGCTTCATAGGGTGATTGGCGTAAAAAGGACAGAGCTGCCATTTGATATGTGCACATCTGTATGACTCTCTCCTGCATCTCCCACTAGAGGCTGATGTTAAATTAAATACTTGCTCAAAAATCAGCATGTACAGTAATGCATCTTTGTATATGCATGTGTTTAGGAGAAGAGGAGATTGCATATAATTCTTTGCAATTTAGTGTTTCTATGGAAAGACAAATTTCATGCATAAATGCTCTCAAATTAAATTTTCTTGAGGCACTCATTAGGTCTAGCTGAAATGGAGTTTGAAGTCACTCTGGAAGTGTTGTTGAACTGGTATTGGAATATAGTAGGGCTGTCAATTGATTAAAATATTTAATCGCATGATTGTCCATAGTTATTCAGCATTAATCGCACATTGTTTCTGTTCAAAATGTACCTTAAAGGGAGTTTTGTCAAGTATTTAATACTCTTACCAACAGGGGAGTGGACAAATATGCTTGGTTTATGCAAATGTATGTATATATTTATTATTAGAAATCAATTAAGAACAGAAAACAATGACATATATCGTCCAGAAACCCTCATAGATACTGCATTTAGCACCAAAACTGCATGTGATTCTCATAAAGTGGGCATGTCTGTAAAGGGGAGACTTGTGGGTACCCATAAAACCCATTTTCATTCACATATCTTGAGGTCAGAGGTCAAGGGTTCCTTTTGAAAATGACCGTGACAGTTTTTCTTTGCCAAAAGTTAGCGCAAGTTTGGAGCGACAAGCTAGTATCACATGGTTGTCACCAATGGATTTCTTAGGTTTTCTAGTTTCATATGATATCTTCACTCTAGCTTTAAGACTGAGCCTGCTACAACCTAAAAATCACACGTTGCATTAATGTGTTAAAGAAATTAGTAGCGTTAAAACAAATTTTGCGTTATCGCATTAACTTTGACAGCCCTATAATAAAGTCATCATGCCAATGCTAGCTGCTCATGCCTGCCCAGTTGGTGGTGTTTGTTGTGTAATTACTGGCCCTAATTGTTGTGCTTTCTTGCCGAGTGTCTCAGAAGCAGTAGGTACACACAGTCATCACATCTGCCTGACAGCATCCCCTCAGCTCGGGCAAACATAAAGCAGAGCTTGTTTTTCTCTTTCCCTCTCAGTAAATGTTTTCCCTGTGAATAATAAGAGACCTCTGTTCCATATCCAGTAAGTTTACAAATCACCGACAGTTCAAGTGAAGCGTATAATGGGATATACTGTATGATCAAAAGAAACTAAAGTTCAACAGCATCACTGAGGAGAGTATTATGGCATGTTTGTAAGTGTCATTTTAATCGGCTCACCATGTTTTATATCTGTCTCATTAATTTGCCACTGACAGAGACTTTACCTTTTGGGATTTACTTTTGTTTAGTGGATAAAAGAACACCACAGAGAGAGCGCAACTGGCCTGATCTACTAGACAGGTTTTCAGTAGACATGTAGGAAAAAAAACAGTCTCCTGGATGTTGCTGCGCTCTTTTTTGTTTGTCTTAGTACTTACAGGAAATGCTCGCAGTAACGGGGTCTTTCATAAACTTGGATAACGTCAGGCCACCTAAGAACTGAACACTTCAGTCAGATCTGTTCTTAGTCATTCTACCTCAAAGCCGAACCTTATCTAAACTAAATATTGGATGTAAACACTTCTACTTACTATCATTGAGATTTCGCAAATATATTTACTTTTGTGTAAATGCAGCACAGATTGCAGAGAGAGATTGTAGCAGAGAGAGAGCTGCGCTACGAGCAGATCATCCGTTTAGCCATCGTCGAAGCAGAGAAGGAATTAGCGATAAAGTTGCCTCGTGGTGTTAAATGTCCAGTATTGTCACACACACACACACAAAATGTTTTGCTTTCCCCTCTTGTGAAATGGCACCATGTTCAGGTTAAGGCATCTTAAGGGGATCAGGGGGACAGGTGGTTGAGCGGTTACCTCCCCTGGTGATGTCGGTAAATTCAGTCCACAGTGTTTATGGCGAGCTGCATGCCATTTCCTTTGTCATGACTATTTACGCACAGCAGTTGGCTGTACGCTGAGTGCATCACTGTAAGCATCATCTGCCGCTCCGTAAAATTCCTGTAACTTTAAACAAAACTCTGAGGCACTTGAAGCTGCTAAAGGGTCGTCCAACATTGCTTCAGGAACTTTGGTATTTACCCATCCGTGACACTCTCCATCTGCTGATGTCACCCTTCCATGGGAGTCATGACGGTTGGGATTTTCTTTGGACAATTTATTTCATGGATTGGCAGACTTCTTTACCTCACTTTGTGGGTGATGTGTTGAATTGGGCATTTTTCTCGTTTAAGTTGAGGTTATGTGGTATAGTGATATAGGGTGATAGTTGGTGGTGGGAATATTTCTTTCATTTCTGTGACCGATTTATGAAAAGTGACTCTGACATGCTGTTAAAGTATTGCGTTTCCCTACTTTGGCATCAGTTTCTCATCTTCATCCTTCTCAGATTTCCTTTTATTCTTACTCTGTTTGTAATGATTGGCCATAGAGTAACCAGTAGTTATCAGCGTGATGGGGTGCTGAGCGTTTGATGTACACACATTTCATGTGAAATTGATTTACCCGTTGAGCCAAGGGTCTGTCTGTCTCCATGGCTTCATAAACTGTGGCCTGCGCTTGTTTACTGGGCAGCCTTCGTTAAGTACAAGCATGTGTTAAATGCTCATGATGTGATCGCCAGAGGCCATAATGGCGGTCTGGTGGAAAATGAAACAGTGTTTAGTGAGGGTTTTCATTTTCTGTGTTTGTGCTTTGAAATGTGGTGTTGATGGGTGAAGTCTCTCGATGCCTTTCACACCCAGGTTTCACATCAGAGAGTACTGTGTGCACTGCAGCCATTATATGCTATAAGGGGAACATATTTTATATGTTTGAAGATATCTTACACTACTGTAAATACAGCATGTACAGACATGATACACACAATCTGGAGGAGAAAATGATGGATATTGATGGGCTGTTTATTACTTACTTATTATGTATGGATGTGATATGATTACTATCTTTGTTGTATGGCCGGGCCCAAGTGAAACGCTTTAAAACATGAACAAATACATACAGAGAATGAATGCAATACAACTTTCTTTTATTATTCAGTTTTACTTGTTGGAATTTCCCATGTGAAATATTGCCAAATGGCTGACATTTTTCTCGCTATGATTACTGTTACTGTTTTGTTACTCTCTCCACTAGCACTGCACTGTTGGTGTTTGCTATCGTCACGTGACAAACTACCTGCAATCGGTTCTTCTTCACTGCTAAAACAGTAGTTGCCAGTGGCAGCCATGATACATACAGGGCAACAGAACAGTGAAGGCTACTGTTTTGGAGCAGCGAAGAAGAATTGATTTCCGGTTAAACAAGTCGATTTTTGTCTGTTTATAAATGATCAGACACATTTCCGATAATGGTATCGGTATCGAAACAACTCTGTATAATAACTGGATACCGAGATGGCGCCTATTCGTTCAAATGAGAATTGCTCTCCTGGCGCATACGCCAAAAAAGTTTTCTAGCTTCCGGGCCTATAGACTTCTTATTATACAGCCCTGGAGAAAACTTTATCATTTAGTAAAACACAAGTACTGATGATAAGATTCCACAAAAATAATTTACTTTTTACTTTTCTAATTGGCTGCAACTAACAACTATTTTCATGATATTTTATTATATTTTTGCAAATCTGAAACAGATCTGCAAAAACACAAATTCCACAAATAAAAGAAAATCTTTGAATACATTAAAATAATTTGCAAATAAATGAAAAGCATTTGTGAATATCTAAACATCTCTTAGAAAGACTGCATGCTCTTACTTTTAAATGATGTTGTCAGCAGGTGCTATCCGAAAATGGCCAAAGGATACAAGTGGATTTTCATTCGGACTGGTGGAAAGTTTGTCTCAAAACATTGTGTGCAAAATGCAAATGCAGCAAGGGCAGAATTGTGATCCGTTACTGCCTTTTCGAAAGTTGTAAATGTTAGGAAGATATTCATAAATGCTTTTAATTTATTTGTAAATTAATTGAATGTATTCGCAGATCATTTTTTATTTTTAATTTGTTTGTGTATTAATTTGCAGATCCGTTTTTGCTTTTTTGTATTTGTGGAAAGTGTTTTTATTTTCTACAGATCACATATTCACACACGGATTGTCGATCTGTTCACACAAATAATATTGAGACAAATCCATCTCCATAAGACAGATCCATCTGGAGAACTCTGGCTGTAATGCATCATTGAACCTTCCCTGTCCTCCCAAAAGACAGAGGAATATGAGAATTCTCCTCGGAGAGCTGATTTGTGTTTTGCATCAACAGAGCAGCCGCAGTTGGAAGGACTTACAGATGTGTTGGAGGGACTATTTGTCTGATTTGTTTTTGTGGTTGGCCTTCTGTTTCCATCCAGCTTACTGTATCAGCTGAGGGAGCTTCTTGGCGTCTTCACCTGAAAATTGCTTTAAAACACCAGGGCTTTCCTGAGTGCTTATTTTATTTACAGGTGATTTTGGACAGTTCACTCTTCAAGTTTTCATATACTGTAGTCCCCATGTGTACAGTATGCTAACAGACGACTTTCTAAAGTGTGAAAGCTTTTTTAAGAAGTGCGAAACGGACACCAGTTGACCCAAGTGTGCTATAAAATACTTAATTAACACCTACTGCAAAATACCCAAATATTTTCACTGTATCCATCAATTTGTTACCCGGTAGCTGTATCCAATCTCCAGGATTATAGAAAATTACATGGAACATTTTCTTCCACTCCTGCGCGCAGGATCAGTAGCCGTGCCAAACACAATATCCAAAGAAATAGAGATCCACCATAAACACCGCTCTGAGTGAAGATACCGTAGCATTTTGAGGAGACTGGATAATCTGTGTGTGATTTGGCTGTGTGAAGGTTACGTTGTGTTAAAAAAAAAAAAAAAAACTGTCTCTGTGTGGATTCATGAATTTATTTTTTTCTCTGTCTCACTCTAGCTGCCTCTGAGGGGAGAGTCAACGGCGGGGAGGATTTCTTTCAGAAGGTGAGTGTGTAGTCTGTGCTCGGATAGTGTTTGCTTTGTCTTTTGGGGGTTGCGTTCAAGCCCACTGAGCAGTGCTTCTCTCCCGGTTAAGGGAGCAGATGTCAGGTGCTCCTCCAGTCACTTGTAATCATAAATGAAAACAAACAAAAACAAGGGGACGACACTGACGTTGAATCGCTCCGGGGCTCTGATCCTATAACACAGCTGACACAACACCGTGGGCCTTACATAATATACCATAATACACCAGATCATCCCTTCAGTTTACAATGAGAGAGGGAGGTCAAATGCAGGCCTGCTCCGGCCTGCTCTGCCTCACTGACTTTTCTTCGTCACTGATTTAATTAGCTGTGAAGCGTCATTTCATCCAATAAAACAAGACTGATTCGCCTCGGTGATCTTAAATAGTCTCGAATGGGTTTTTCTTTTAATCACAACTTGCTCACATTGTGTCTCTGGTGCTCATTGATCAGTCAAGTGTGTGACCCTGTGTGCTGTTAAAGAGTCACTGTAGAGTTTAAACAGTCATTTGTATTCATTAATGATCTTTTTTTACAAGCTCCAACTACAAGGATTAGTTTTAAGTACATGCTCTATTAAGACCTCCATCTCTCTCTAACAATGAAATCATTTCTGAACATTTATTAATAAAGCTACAGTGACTTTCCTTTTCATTTCTACAACTAATCCTGACCAGGGCAGGGTGATACAAACGATATATAACACTGATCATGATAGAAAATTTCCCCTATAACACAATTATACCTTGCATTGCTCGACAGCATACTAACTAGGGGTGTAAGAAAATATCCATACACATGAGTATCGCGATATTATGTTTTGCGATACTGTATCGATTCTCCAAAATGCTGTATTTAATTAACCTCAGACCCAGCCGCTATTCTGTCTTTCAAAAGTTTTATATGAAACTGGAAAATTAAGGAATCCATATGTGACTGATCACATCACATCACATCACATGCAGTACAAATGTGTTATTTCCACCTATTCTAAATTGGTTTTAGAATAGGTTTGAATATAATTGAATATTTCTGCTTACCGGGGTTTCTAAACAGTCTTAGAATTACATAAATTGGGTATGACTGGAAAGCTGAGACTCTTGTGGATCCAGTGAGTCCAATTGTATTCATGTGTGATGATGTTAATCCCCATAGTAGCCATTGCACATAGTGCCTTTTATTACTCTTGACTTTTATAGTACATCTGGTGGTGTGTCTTTATGCTATAACAGTTTTCCACAATATATCGACTTGCTTACAGTATCACAATAAAGCTCAATATATTGAATCGTTACCCCTGTATCATGATACGTATCGTATCGCCAGATTCTTGCCAATACACAGCTCTAATACAAACAACCATTCACATCACAGAAAGAAAGCTATTTCTTAACAATAGATTAAGATTTAGATTTATTTGTCCCAAGAGGGCTTTTTGTTTGGCAGTCTATCATGAAAACATTTTATCTGAACATCTGAATCAGTGTAGTACAAGGGAATTTTATGCTTAAAGGTGCTCAATGTGGAACTCAGAGCATTTCTATTGCCTCCACATGGCTCAACATTGAGATGGCGGCCCGCAGCTAACAGCACTAACGGTGCAAATAACAGCAACAGTACTGCCAGAGCTAACAGCATTAACCTGG